>VSMD01131111.1:0-119976 GCA_008750895.1 Mirza zaza | reverse complement strand
TTTTTGAGACAGAGTCTCACTTTATTGCCCAGGCTAGAGTGAGTGCCGTGGTGTCAGCCTAGCTCACAGCAACCTCAAACTCCTGGGCTCAAGCAATCCTGCTGCCTCAGCCTCCCAAGTAGCTGGGACTACAGGCATGCGCCACCATGCCCGGCTAATTTTTTCTCTATATATTAATTGGCCAATTAATTTCTTTCTATTTATAGTAGAGATGGGGTCTCGCTCTTGCTCAGGCTGGTCTCGAACTCCTGAGCTCAAATGATCCGCCCACCTCGGCCTCCCAGAGAGCTAGGATTACAGGCTTGAGCCACCGCGCCCGGCCGCAAAATGTATTTCTTATAGTGATCAGCCAATAAAACTTGAGAAGCACTGCTCTGACGTTTATTTGCAAATTGGAGAGTCCCAAAGGGGACAGCCAGGATGGGAATGAGACTAAGACCATACCAAATGGAGAACTGGTTGAAGGAAGGGAGGAGGGTTTGGGGGAAACTCAGAGGACCTGAACATTGTTATCAGTGATCTGCAGACTGTCCTGGGGCAAAGGGAGCAGATGTGTTCTGAAAGGCTCTTTTCCATTCACCATAGGGAAGAGAGTTATTGCTGTCAGAACTGTTCAGAGGAGATGAGCTTCTCATCACTGATGTGTGCCATGGAAGGTGGCTGACCACTTTCAGAGACACTGGAGAGGGGTTCGGGCAGCACAGAGGCACATATTATAAGACATTTGTAGGTCCATTCCAGTATGAGAGCTTATATAGATCTGGGATGATCAGTCTCCTCTGTTGTTAATATTCTCCAGCGACCTCATGGTGCACTTACTGTAATGTCTGAGCTCCTCAGCCTGGTCTGCCAGGCTATGTCTATTCTGACCTCTATCCATCTCTTCATCACCCACCCCTGCCTCCTTTCCAGTCATACCAGGCAGGTTATAGTTCCCACAATCCTCCATGCACTGTTCCTACACTCTGTCCCCTGTAGCTGGGATGGCCTCCCCCTCTCTGTATGCTTTCATACTTCTCATTATACATTAAAGCTTCGCTGAAGGGTTGTTTCTCTGGGCCATTTTCCCTGTATATCCCTCCCACTCCTAGGCGTCTGGTCTCTGGAGTGTCTGTTGGCTCGTGGCATAATGTTTGATAGTGTGGGGTCCAGAATCACATCCAAGCTCCACCACTTGCCAGTACTAACCATGTGGCCTTGAACAAAATACTTAACCTCTCTGTTCCTACTAGTAAAAAGGCAATACCTACCATTAGGGTTGTTGTGGAAAGTATGAGTTGATCCATGTGAATTGTTTAGCACTCTGTCTGGTGCTAAATAAATATTAGCTATTATAGTAATTTATGCTGTTTCTTCTATTATTATAATTGTCACACCTATTACATTGCTGCTGTTGGTTTACATGTCTGTCTTCTAGGCTTCGAGGTTTTTGGAGGACAAGATGAACATATGCCCTGTTCATCTTTATATCCACAGAGCTGAGCACAGGGTCATGTGTCTACATAATGGCTGCCTATCAGTGTCGAATGAGTACATGAATGAACTGTCTTCTGTGAAGTCCTGTGAAACAAGCTAGATGGAAAGTGTTAGACCGTTAAGCCTGAACATTTCTTTAAGGACAATTTCTGAGTGTTAGGAAATTACATATTTATTTGGTAAAGCTGTTAGCAAAGCTGTTGTGATTTTTTTTCTTTGCCAAAATGTGTTCTTTTTCCTTTGTTTGAAAATTCCTTTTATCATATTCCTTAACTATTGAAAGATCAACAGAATCCGTTAAAAATTTTAAAAAGTCGCTATTTTTAGAGCCTTTCTTAAATAGACTTTTTATTAACAGCACGTGGCAGGAGTTGTGTGGGAAGTTGCAGACCATATAGCATTTGGAGGTGCAGGTAGCACTTCAAGTGTGGAAGCTTTGGTGGAAGCAGGACTTGAGTGCTGCCTGGAGATTTAGAGAGAATGAGTCTTACTTCTAGGGTTGAAGTGAGTTAACCTGGGCAGAAGACACTGAGAGCAAGTTTTATAGATGAAGGAAAGTGATGGAGTGAAGAGAAGTTTTGATGACTGGGTCTCCAGACTGCAAAGAACCCCAGGGTTCTGGTCAAAGGAAGGAGAATGGAGTTGTGGTAAAGAACATGAACTCTGGAGCCTTGGATTCAAATACTGTGTGACCTTGGGCAAGTTACCTGACCTCCCTGTACAATAAAATGGGGAAGTTAATAGTACTATTACTGTTATGAGTAATAAGTGATATTATACAAATAAAATGCTTTGCATAGTGCCTGGAATTTATGAGCGCTCAAATACTAATTCACAGTTTCCCAATCCATATGTCATTCCCAACTGAATGGATTATAGCTGTGCTAATCCCCTCAGATCTTGAGTCATACAAATATTATTATTTTCTCAGTATGCTAAATGTGATAAAGTTGGGAAGTAGCTACCATCTGGTACCATGATACTCACACTGCGAGACCTCAGGGCAGGTAGAGACTGTTGCTCTGTGCCACCTCCTTCCTCATCCATTGGCTCCACCTTTTATATTTGAGTTGAACTTAAAGTTCCCCTTTATTATAAATTCCCTTTTATTACAAAATTTAAAAATTCCTCTTTAGGCCGGGCGTGGTGGCTCAAGCCTGTAATCCTAGCTCTCTGGGAGGCCGAGGTGGGCGAATCGTTTGAGCTCAGGAGTTCGAGACCAGCCTGAGCAAGAGCGAGACCCCACCTCTACTATAAATAGAAAGAAATTAATTGGCCAACTAATATATAGAGAAAAAAAAATTAGCCGGGCATGGTGGCGCATGCCTGTAGTCCCAGCTACTTGGGAGGCTGAGGCAGCAGGATTGCTTGAGCCCAGGAGTTTGAGGTTGCTGTGAGCTAGGCTGACGCCACGGCACTCACTCTAGCCTGGGCAATAAAGTGAGACTCTGTCTCAAAAAAAAAAAAAAAAAAAAAATTCCTCTTTACTATAACAATAGCAACATTTATAGTTTGCAGAAGACTAAAAATAAATATAAGCAAAAATAAGAAAATACAAAGCATCATATTACCACTATTAAAATCGTAACGTTTATTTCAGGTCTTTTTTATGCATATACATATATATTCTTTAAACCAATGTGGGAAGTGAATATATGCTTTTTCTTCAAACTAACGATATCATTCTCTAATAATCTTTTGTAATCTACTGTTTTCAGTTAATGATCTTCATCTTTCCATGTGAATACCATTTCTGTTTAATCTGATACCCAGTCCATATTCAGAGTTATTCAGTTATCTCAGAAATCTGTTATGGTTGGTGCGTTAGTGTATTTATATTGTTAAAAAGGAATACCTGAATCTGGGTAATTGATAAAGAAAAGAGGTAATTTGTAAAGACTAGAGGTTCTGCAGGCTGTACAAGAAGCATGGTGCCAGCGTCTGCTTCTGGTGAGGGCTTCAGGCTGCTCCCACTCATGGTAGAAAAGGAAGAGGGAAAGGGGGAGCTGGTATGTGCAGAGATCAAATGGCAAGAGAGGAAGCAAGAGGGAGAGGAAAGAGGTGCCAGGCTCCTTGTATTTAATAATGACCAGCTCTCATGGGAACGAATAGAGTGAGAACTCACTCATTACCCCAAGGACGGCACCAAGTCATTCATGAGGGATCCGTCCCCATGACCCAAACACCTCTCATTAGGCCCCACCTCCGACATTGAGGCTTAAATTTCAACATGAGGTTTGAGGGACAAACACCTAAACTATAGCAGTTTTTTTTTTTTTTTTTTTTCTTTGAGACAGAGTCTTGCTCTGTTGGCCAGGCTAGAGTGCCATGGCATCAGCCTAGCTCGCAGCAATCTCAAACTCAAGCGATCCTTCTGCCTCAGCCTCCCGAGTAGCTGGGACTACAGGCATGCACCACCATGCCTGGCTAATTTTTTTCTATATGTTTTTAGTTGGCCAATTAATTTCTTTCTATTTTTAGTAGAGACAGAGTCTTGCTCTTGCTCAGGCTGATCTTGAACTCCTGACCTTGTGCGATCCTCTCGCCTGAGCCTCCCAGAGTGCTAGGATTACAGGTGTAAGCCACCGTGCCCGGCCAGTTTTCTATGTTTTTTATCATTAATTTAATCCCAGATTCTCTGCCAGTTGTCTAAATCTCCTCTACCACAAATACTCAATATGTTCAAACACATGAGTATTCTATCAATTTTATCTTCTCCAAGAAATATTTCCCAGAGCCTTCTGATTGCTTTAATCTGTACTCGTTATTCTCTAGGTCCGCTGTGCAGGTGTCACTTTAGAATCTCTGTCTTCCTGGGGATTCACTTTCTTGGTTGGATCCCATTCTTGCCCTTACGTAGCATGTTTCTTCATTCTGGTGGCCACATCCTCTACTAGCCTTCTGAAAAAGGGAGGATTAAGTTTTATAGTTTATTTTTTGAGAACCTTGCATATGTAAGAATGTCTTTGTTCTGCTCTCTGAGTTGATGGACTTCTGGGTTAGAAAAGAGTCCCCTGGTCCCCAACCCAGAATGGTGGAGGCACTGTTCCCATTGCCTTTGGCTTCCACTGTGATTGCTGAGCAAGTCCTATTCTGATTCTTGACCTTTCACATGGAAATGTTCCTTCTCCCTGGAAGTAGGAACTTCTCTTCACTCCCCCCCCATTACAAAATTGTGATGATGATGTCCTTTTATCCATTGTGTGGGGGATTCAGCCCCTTCAGTCTCAAAACTTATGACCTTCAGTTTGGGGAAATTATCTTGAATCATAACAATTGTGATTTCCTCCTTTACATTTTCTGTGTTCGTTTGTTCTGGAACTCATGTCATTTGGATGTTGGACTTCCTAGACTAGTCTCCTGATTTTCCTTCTCTTTTCTCTCCCAGTTTCCGTCATTTTGTCTCTTTGCCCTACTTTCTGGGCACTTGAGGCAACTTTATGTTCCAGCCTTTCTATTGAGGTTTTCATTTTGTTGTGATATTTTAGTTTTCAAGAGATTTTTAAAAATTTTCTCAATATCTTGTTTTTAGTATTAGTATCCCGTTCTTTCATGGTTACAATGTCTTTTTTTATATATTAGGTAACAGTGGTGGTGGTTGCACAACTCTGAATATACTAAGACATCCTGAATTGTATACTTTAAAAGGGTGAATTTTATGGTATGTGAATTACATACCTCAGTAAAACTGGTATTAAAAATATCTTTTAAGCCAGACACTTTGGTTTATATCTGTAATCCTAGCACTTTGGGAGGCCGAGGCAGGAGGATCACATGAGGCTGGGAGTTCGAGACCAGCCCAGGCAACATGGTGAGACCCCCATCTTTACAAAAAAATAGAAAAATTGGTCTGGTATGGTGGCGAATGCCTGTTGTCCCAGCTGCTTGGGAGGCTGAAGCAGCAGGAGGATAGCTTGAACCCAGGAATTTGAGATTGCAGTGAGCTATGATGACACTACTGCATTGTAGCCTGGGCAACAAAGCAAGACCCTATCTCAAAAAGAAAGAAAGACTTTCCTCAAATGTCTCGTGGTCCTGGGCTGTCTGTCCTCTCATTGAAGAATGGGGGACTAAAAGGCTGGATGCTCTATATATCTGGCTTGTCCACATTAAGATGAATTGGCTGGCCCTTTTCTTGGACGTTGCATATCTCCAGTGTCAGTGTCTGTAGGTATATTCCACTGGCCTGTCAGGTTCCCAGAGAAGACTCTTCACTCTCCTGCACAGCAGGGTATGAGCCTGGCTGCCAGCATTCTAGGAGCCCTGGGGAAAGTTGAGTGTTAAATATTTAGCAAGTAAGCATAAATCCCCCCATTTTCAGTATGGTCTTCACACTTTCAGCTGTGGCTGGTATTTCCTAGACCACAGACTCTCTGTACTGCTCTCTCTAGAGAATCAATGCCCAGGCTTTTGCCAAGATTGGGGAGGGGAGCCTGAATGTTTTTAGTGGAAAAGTTTAAACATAATAAAGTAAGAGATAAGAGTAGAATGAGCTCCCATGTACCTATTAGCCAGTTTCAGCAATTACCAATGCAAGGCCAATTTTATATGATCTAAATTCCACCTACTTTCTTATACCCCTATTCAAATTATTTTGAAGCAAATCTTGACATCATATCATTTCATCCATAAACATTTTATTATGTATCTCTGTAAAAAAGAATTTTTTTTTTTTTTTTTTTTTTTGACATAGGGTCTTGCTCTGTCACCCAGGCTAGAGTGCAGCCCTGTGTTCATAGCTCATTGCAGCCTCAAACCCCTGGGCCCAAGTAATCCTCTTGCGTCAGCCTCTGAAGTAGCTGAGATTATAGGTGCACATCACTATGCCTGGCTAATTTTTCTATTTTTAGTAGAGACAGGATCTCGCTTTTGCTCAGACTGGTCTCAAACTCTTGGGCTCAAGTGATCCTCCTGCCTCAGCCTCCCAAGGTGCTAGGGTTACAGGCATGAGCCACCGTGCCCAGCCAAAAAGAACTCTTTAAAAAACATGTGCAATACTGATGTCACCCTTTTCCCCTCAAAAACAAAACAAGAGGCCAGGCACGGTGGCTCACGCCTGTAATCCTAGCACTCTGGGAGGCCCAGGCGGGTGGATTGCCCAAGGTCAGGAGTTCGAAACCAGCCTGAGCCAGACCCAGTCTCTACTAAAAATAGAAAGAAACTAATTGCCCAACTAAAATATATATATACAAACAATTAGCCGGGCATGGTGGCACATGCCTGTAGTCCCAGCTACTCGGGAGGCTGAGGCAGTAGGATCACTTGAGCCCAGGAGATTGAGGTTGCTGTGAGCTAGGCTGACACCACGGCACTCACTCTAGCCTGAGCAACAAAGTGAGACTCTATCTCAAAAAAAAAAACACAAGAAACCCAGTGACTCCTTAAGATTAGCATTTATCTAGTCAGTTCTAAATGCTTTTTAAAACAGACTTTTCACTAATTACTTCCCCTTTCAGCATTATCTGTGGCTGCCAACTCCTAAGTCTTTTGGAGCCCTGCAGTATAAAGCAGCTTGCTTCTTCAGCTTTGTCTGCTCCCAGCTTAGTTTCAGTTAGCAATAATCACACCTCAAATAAACCTCATTTGCTATGATATTGCCACTGCACAAAGCTACACTCCCAGCTTAGGATTCCACTTTTTTGGGTTAACCAACTCAGTGCTACTTGTCCATCTGCTTCCCAGCTTCCAAAATTTTATAGTTGTTGCATAATCTTACATTCTCTTTGTCTTTGTTTTTAAAAAACACACAACAAATTCCTTTATAATACTGTGTTAGTGGGATTTTGGGAGGGAACAGAGGTAAATGCATATGTTCAGTATGACTTCTTTGAACACTACAGATGGCTGGTTGTCTGGCTGTTGCTCTGAAGCCTTGAGGGATATGGTAGGCATTCCTTCCCCAGAGCCTCCTAGCCCATCTTTATACTCCACTGATAACAGACAAATACATCTTTCTGATGAGCGTTTCCCTCTAATTTCTAATGACCTTAATTGTAACTGCTGCTTCTCTCCTTTCCATTACAGCCTGTCAGATATTTAAAGAGAAGGACTCTGTTACTGCCAGTCCTCTTTTCTCTGCACTGAAGATCCCATGGCCCTTCAGCTGTCCCCTGCAGGGCACAGTCTCTAGTCTTCTCTCCATCATTGTCTTCTCCTTTGATCTCTTCTGTTCACTTCCTTTTGGTGTGTAGCTTCAAAAGTAAACTCAGCTTTCCTGATTGAGTCTGGTCAGAGAAGAACAAGATGTCTCCTCTCCTTTTGAATATTATACCTTAATTAGTGTAGTCTTTGATCATGTTAACTTTTTGGAAGTCTTGTCAGGTTGAGGCAAAAGAATGCTACGATCTTTCCCATACTGCTTCTAAGCTCTCTGTCCCTCACATTGTATTTATGCTCATGGTTTTTAGATCCATGTACAGAAGTTTGCATTTGTTCCTATTAAACACTGCATTGTTCAGAAGTCTGTGATGGAAATAGGCATATATGAGCCAATCATGAAACCTCACTGGGATAGTTTCATATTTCGCAGGGGAGAGAAATAAGGAAAAGGGGCAGTGGTCTTAGAGAAAAGAGAGATTAACTTAGAAGGGAGGCTAGGAGATTCCTGAAGTATTTCCTGGTGAGGGAGGTCTGTGAGTGAGTATATCAGCAGGAGGATGGAAGCTGTTGATGAGGGAGGGGTCGCATCTGGGAGCAGGGGCAGCTGGGGTCAGGGACACCTAAGGTTGCAGATTAGAAAGGAGAAGGGGAATACTGTTTGCGCTGCTAATGTGCTTTCACTGTATTGGGCTTTGTTCAAATGTCACTTAACCCTTGCAGCAGCCTAAGAGCTCTGCAGTATTTGTTCCATCTTTCAGCTCAAGAAGCTGAGGCTTATGGAAGTAAAGAAACTTATGTGAAATCACACAGTTGATTAGTGACAGCAGGGTTTAAACCAAATTCCATGCTGTACCAGGCTCCCCAGATGGCCCAACATGGGCAAGGGGCAAGTTAGGTTATGGTTAAAGATTAGTGAAAACAAGGCTGTGAGGCAGATAAACCAGATTAGCTCTGTGTCCAAAGAGTGTTTAAAAGAAAAAGCCCAGCTAAACCTGAGGCGCTACTCTGAGCCAGTTTTTTCTGATTCTTGCTTTGTATTTTGACACTTTGCTCCCAGTTGAAAAATTTGCAGTGGTGGCTTTCTTCTGAAATTATTTGGAAGAAAGAGAGATTACTGTCTTGGAAGAGAGATGAGATGATAAAAGTGTTTATACATGTGTACTTGTATATATACATCCTACAAAGCACAGTGAGTTATTATCCTGAATTTATTTATTCTTTGAATGATATATGTGAGCTCTTCTCCTTGCAACCAAAAAGAAAAAGAAAGGAAAAATCATTGGTCTTAAGAATTATTAAAAAAAAAAAATTGTTTGGAACAGCCCTGATTTCCTCTCATCTCTTATCTTGTAGGCCTTTGCCCAGTTTGATGCCGAGGGTGATGGAACAGTCGATGCTGAGAACATGTTGGAGGCCCTCAAGAATTCCAGTGGAGCTAATCTTCAAGGGGAGCTGAGCCACATCATCAGACAACTACAAGCCTGTTCTCTTGTTCCAGGTAAGGCTCTCACATCTGTGTGCCATGCACTCAAGAGTGCTCTCTCAGAACCAAAATGAACTTTGCTATACTATAGGTTGAAATTAAGTAAGCTCGTTGGTACCATGAAGTAAACTCCCCCAACAGTATTCATTAGACAAATGGTCTGAATTAGTATTCAGCGTAATCGGTCTCTTTCCTTCGCTAATACAGTAATGGCTTAGCAGTTCTACTGTTTTTATGAACCTTTGTGATAAGGCTGCCTTCATTAGTGGATCTCTTTCTTTCTTTCTTTCTTTATTTTTTTGAGACAGAGTCTCACTGTATTGTCCAGGGGTAGAGTGCTGTGGCGTCAGCCTAGCTCACAGCACTCTCAAGCTCCTGGGCTCAAGTGATCCTCTTGCCTCAGCCTCCCAAGTACCTGGGACTATAGGCGTGCGCCACCACATCTGGCCAATTTTTTCTATTTTTAGTTGCCCAGCTAATTTTTTCTGTTTTTAGTAGGGATAGGGTCTAGCTTTTGCCCAGACTGGTCTTGAACCCCTGACCTCAAGCGATTCTCCCGCCTCAGCCTCCCAGAGTGCTAGGGTTGCAGATGTGATGCACTGCCAGTGGATCTCTTTAATTTGCTCTGTTAAGAAACCTTCCATGGCCACATTGTGTCTTATTTTAGCATCCTGTGGTTTCTTTTTTACAACATATTACCATTGTAACTGATTAGCTGATTACTCAATTACTTGTTAAATGTCTGTCTTCACTCTTCTACTGTGAGCTCCATGAGGGCAGGGACATTCTTATTTTTGCTGTGCCCTTACATTTGGCAGAGTTTAAAAGAGAGACAGCACCTTTACTGAATTTGTTAAACTGAATTCATTTGTCTATTGTTAAATGAATTTATCGAACGTTTCAGCCTATGAAAGCACTTTTCTCATTACAAGAACCAGTCTATTTTTTGACATGGGTTCTGAGCAGAGAAAATCAGTGCAGCATGTACCCACTATTATGGGTACATAATAGTTATATATCCTTATAGGGTGCATGTGATATTTTGATAGAAGCATACAATGTGAATTATCAAATCAGGGTAATTGGAGTATCCATCACCTCAGGCATTTAACATTTCTTTGTGTTAGGGACATTCAAATTCTACTCTTTTAGTTATTTTAAAGTATACCCTAACTTATTGATTATAATCACTTTGTTGTGCTAGCAAATATTATTCACTTCAACTAACTATATTTTTGCATTCATTAACCATTCCCTCTTTATCCCCCCCATTGTGTTACCCTTCTCAAACTCTGGTAACTTGTCAAACTACTCTCTGTCTCCATGAGATCAGTTGTTTTTGTTTTTTATTTTTTTTGAGACAGAGTCTCACTCTGTTGCCCAGGCTAGAGTGCCGTGGTGCCAGCCTAGCTCACAGCAACCTCAAACTTCTGGGCTCAAGTGATCCTCCTGCTTCAGCCTCCCGAGTAGCTGGGACTACAGGCATGCGCCACCATGCCCGGCTAATTTTTTCCTATGTGTTTTTAGTTGGCCAATTAATTTCTTTCTATTTTTAGTAGAGACGAGGTCTCGCTCTTGCTCAGGCTGGTTTCGAACTCCTGACCTTGAGCGATCCGCCCGCCTCGGCCTCCCAGAGTTGTAGGTTTACAGGCATGAGCCACCGTGCCCGGCCTGTACCACAATTTCTTTATCCATTCATCTTTTGATAAACACTTAAGTCGATTCCATGTCTTGGCTATTGTGAGTAGTGTTGCAGTAAAGGTGGGAGAGCAGATGTGTTTTCAGTATATTGAATTCCCATCCTTTGGATATATACCCAGCAGTAGGATTGCTGGGTCATATGGTAGTTCTATTTTCAGTTTTTTGAGGAACCTCCATACTGTTTTCCATAGTGGTTGCACTAATTTACATTCCCAGACAACACTGTACAAGGGTTCCCCTTTCTCCACATCCTTACCAGCATTCATTATTGCCTGTCTTTTTGATAAAAGCCATTTTAATTGGGGTGAGATGAAATATCATTGTAGTTTTATTTGCATTTCTCTGATGACTAATGATGTTGAGCATTTTTTCATATTTCTGTTGGCCATTGTAATGTCTTTTTCTGAGAAATGTCTTTTCAGATGCTTTGCCCATTTTTTAATCAGATTTGATTTTTTTCCTACCAAGTTGTTGGTAATCTTTATATAGTCTAGTTATGAATCCCTTGTTAGATGGGTAGCTTACAAATGTTTTTTACCATTCTGTGGGTTGTCTCTTCACTTTGTTGATTGTTCCTTTCATTGTGCAGAAGCTTTTTAGCTTGACGTGATCTCATTTGTCCAATTTTGCTTTGGTTGCCTGTGCTTTGGGGGTATTGCTGAAGTCCTTGCCCAGATCAATGTCCTGAAGCATTTTCCCAATGTTTTCTTTTAGTAGTTTCATAGTTTTAGGTCTTAGATTTAAGTCTTTAATCCATTTTAGTTTTATTTTTGTATATGACAAGAGATGAGGGTCAGATTTCATTCTTCTGCATGTGGTTATTCAGTTATCCCAGCACCATTTATTGAAGAGACTGTTATTTCCCCACTCTATGTTCTTGGCACCTTTGTTGAAGATAAGTTCACATAAGTTCTTTATAGATGTGTGGATTTATTTCTCGGTTGTCTATTCTGTTCCATTGGTCTATGTATCTGTTTTTATGCCAATACCATGCTGTTTTGGTTATTACAGCTCTATAGTATAATTTGAAGTCAGGTAATGTGATTCCTCCAGTTTTATTCTTTTTCCTTAGGATGACTTTGACTATTCTAGGTCTTTTGTGATTCCATAGAAATTTTAGGATTATTTTTTCTGTTTCTGTGAAGAATGTCATTGGTATTTTGATGGGGATTGCATTAAATCTGTAGATTGCTTTGGGTAGCATGGACATTTTAATGATATTGATTCTTCCAATCCAAGAGCATGGAATATCTTTCCATTTTTTTGTGTCCTCTTCAACTTCTTTTATCAATGTCTTATAGTTTTCCCTTATAGTGATCTTTTACTTCTTTGGTTAAGTTTATTCCTAGATATTTTATTATTTGTAGCTATTGTAAATGCGATTACCTTCTTGGTTTCTTTTTCTATTACTTACTGTTGGCATATAGAAATGCTGCTAATTTTTATATGTTGATTTTGTATCCTGCAACTTTACTGAATTTGTTTATCAGTTCTAATAGTTTTTTGGTGGAGTCTTTAGGTTTCTCTAGATATAAGATAGCATCTGCAAACAATATAATTTGACTTCTTCCTTTCCAATTTGGATGCCCTTTATTTCTTTCTCTTGTCTGATTGCTCTAGCTAGAACTTCCAGTATTGTGTTGAATGATAGTGGTGAGAATGGGCATCCTTGTGTTGTTCTAGATCTTAGAGGAAAGGCTTTCAGTTTTTCCCCATTCAGTATGATACTAGCTGTGGGTCTGTCTCATATGGCTTTTATCGTGTTGAGGTAAGTTACTTCTATACGCAGTTTTTTGAGTTTTTTAATCATGAAGGGATATTGAATTTTATCAAATGCTTTTTTCAGCATCAATTCAAATGATCATATGGTTTTTGTCCTTCATTCTGTTGATACGATATATCACATTGATTGATATGCATATGTTGAACCATCCTTGCATCCCTGGCATGAATCCCACTTAATCATGATACATAATCTTTTTAATGTGTTGTTGAATTTGGTTTGCTAGTATCACTAGGTAGTTTTATAATAGATCTCCCCAAATCTCCAAGTATATCTGAGCTCCAGGAAAAGCTATCATGTTTATCCTTTCTTTACTTAACCATAGCACTTCTGGGTTGTGGGCATCTTGGTTCAAGGCATATTAATATAGGCTATGAGGAACCATGAAAGAATTTTAAATGGGTAGGCATGGTCTATTTTGTGTTTTGGTAAGATTACCTGGGTTAATGGTATGTGGGAGCCACTTAGGACATCTGTATAGGTGTATGAGCAGGAGGTGTTGTAACTAGAGCCTCTGTGGCAGCCAGAGGGATGGGAAGGTGGAGCAGAGTCCACACAAATCACCTGGGGGAGAGAGAACTGCAGCGGCAGAAGGAGCACTTAAGGGGAGTGTAGGGAAGAGTTCCCGATCCTGTCCTTTTTTTGTTGACGTCTGAGTGTATCACCTGAGCCGCATTTTCTTTAGTTGTCAAACAAGGATACCTGTACCTTCTGTGTATACCCCCTGATCTTGTTGTGAGGACCAAACGAGATGATGTATGTGGAAGAACCTTATAAATTGGAAAATGCGGTTGGAAATTGTGGTAATGGGAGGGGTTTTATTGTCATTATCATTGTCTTATATAGCTTAGTATAAAATTAGTTATGCTTTTACTCTCTAATGCAATAAACTTTATTCCTAGCCTATATTCTATATGTAAAACTTCTTTAAAAACTTATAATTAGTTATTTAAGTGCTAATTAGTTTCTAAAGTTTGGATTGAAACAAATAATCATTATTCTAAGTCTTCTAAAATTCTGTTCAACTGAAGTGAAATAAATTCTTAGACTGAGATTGCTACTGGTTCATTTATTTAAAACTTATTTAGATTTTTAAATGATTAAAGCTGAAAATATCAGTGAAGATTGTTAATAGCTGCTTTTAATTCAGCCAATTTGGATAGGTCACCAGACAGAGGATGTGGAAACTATTGGGGCTTCCCTAAAAAACCAACAATGGATTTTGTCTATTTAGGTTTTATAGACATATTTTCAGAGTCAAAGGAGGGCCTTGGTGTTCATGCGTCAATGATACTGCGCTTCCTGCATCGCAATCGGATCTCTAGCACGGTGATACCCTACCCGATGTTGGAGCACTGCAATAACATGTGCACCATGAGGTCTTCTGTTCTGAAGGAGTCTCTGGATCAACTAGTACAAAAAGAAAAAGGTATGTGTTTGAGGGGCTGTCCTGAAAATACTCTGTCATCATTTCTTCTAAATGTAGTGTTTATTAATGGAATGAGCCAATCCTTTTCCTTGCCTTTATTTCTGACAGTATAGTAACCAGTTTGTAGCTTAAGAATGTGATCTTTCCCCTCCTTCCTTCCTTTCCTCCCTCCCTTCTTTACACAACTGATTTCTCATCTTTCACTTTTCTATTCAGGTGTGACTTTAGGGATGCCTTTCCTCTCCCCACCTTCTGGTCAACATCACTTTTGCAGGCTTAATGGTCTAAATAGCACTTTCTGTTAGTTGAGGTTGTAGTGTTATTTATTTACTTATATTTTGTAGGTCTTGTTTGCTTCCTTATTCTTAGCACCTGGAACTCTGTCTGTCACATAGTGGGAACTCAATGAGTATTTGTTGAATAAATGAGGAAAGCCACTACAGGCTCAATTATGATAACAAAAGTTGATGATGTATATAAACAGGTCTGTGGAACATAATTGAGTCCAGAAATAGACCCAAGTACGTATGGGAATGCATTACCAGATAAAGTCAGTGTTATAATAGAAAGGTGAAGTGTCAAGAAGTAGGGTTAGAGCAACTGGTTAGCCATTTAGAGAAAAAATAAAACTATATTCTTAACACATTCCATTCACTAACATAAATTTTAGATGGATCAAACAGTTCAAGTGAAAAAAGTGCTAAGAATAATAGAAGAAAATAATTCTACTTCATAAAGTATGATACCACCTTTCTAAGCAAGGCATGAAACCCAGAATCTACAAAGGAAAGGATTAATAAATTAGGCTGTATGAAAATATAAAGTTCTTCACAGCAAAAAATATCATAAGCAGAGTCAAAGAACATTTTAGGGAACAAAAATATACTTTGTAATATATTAATGACTCAATTGACTGACTAAATTTTTTAGTAAGTTTTCCCTTGGGTAATTACTTAACTCTCTGTTCCTTAGTTTCCTCATTTCTTTTTTTTTTTTTTTTTTTTTTTTTTTTAGAGACAGAGTCTCGCTTTGTTGCCTAGGCTAGACTAAGTGCCGTGGCATCAGCCTAGCTCACAGCAACCTCAAACTCCTGGGCTCAAGCAATCCTGCTGCCTCAGCCTCCCGAGTAGCTGGGACTACAGGCATGCACCACCATGCCCAGCTAATTTTTTCTATGTATATTAGTTGGCCAATTAATTTCTTTCTATTTATAGTAGAGATGGGGTCTCGCTCTTGCTCAGGCTGGTTTTGAACTCCTGACCTCAAACAGTCCTCCTGCTTCGGCTTCCCAGAGTGTTAGGATTACAGGCATGAGCCACCACGCCTGGCCCAGTTTCCACATTTCTAAAATGAATTAGTACATAGAGAAAGAATAGACGAGTACTCAGCTCACAATAAACACTCAAGTAAATATTAGCTATTGTATGCATTTGTGTATATACATTAGATAATGTATATAAAATGTATGAATTGATAAGATTAGTGACCCAGAAGAAAATGGAAGAGGATAAGACCAGACCATACTCAGAAACACAAGTGGGTTAAAAATCTTCACTCATAATTAAAGAAATGTAAAACTATAAAACATCGTTTTCTTCTCTTAGCATAGTTTTGCAAATATATAAGTAATTTAAATATTGCACTGTAATGAGATGCTGGGGCAATCCTTGGCCAGTGTGTTCTTTGGAAGGAGATTTTAAGGAACATAATAATGTCTCTAGAGCCAAAGTGCCAGACATACTTCTGTTAAATATTTTAAATGACCCTTTTTTTTTCCTTTACAAAAGAGATGTCATATGATAAACTGGTTTCCCCTGCAGAAAGCCCTGGAGATTTAACTAGAAGCCCAGAGATGGATAAACTCAAGTCAGTAGCAAAGTGCTATGCTTATATAGAAACATCCTCCAACCCTACAGACGTCGACAAGATGACAAATGGAGAAACATCCTCCTACTGGCAGTCAGATGGCAGTGCCCGCTCGCACTGGATTCGGTGGGTGCTAGAATGCTTTTTTTATTTTTTAAAATGTTAGAATAGTTTTCTACTTTTTTTCTTATCATAAGTAGCTATCTGTGAAACTGCTTTAAGAATCAAATAAGAGGAATCCTGTAAAATCATGTAACCTGTGTCATATATTCATAAACATAGTTAATTTCTTGACGTTTTAAAGGAGGAAATAGCATTTGACTAATATTTTATAGCACTGATTTTAATTTATTTTTATTTTTTTATTTTTTATTTTTTTGAGACAGAGTCTCACTCTGTTTCTCGGGCTAGAGTGCCGTGGCATCAGCCTAGCTCACAGCAACCTCAAACTCCTGGGGTCAGGCAATCCTTTTGCCTCAGCCTCCCGAGTAGCTGGGACTACAGGCATGCTGCACCATGCCCGGCTAATTTTTTCTATATATTTTAGTTGGCCAATTAATTTCTTTCTATTTTTAGTGGAGACGGGATCTCACTCTAGATCAGGCTGGTTTCAAACTCCTGACCTTGAGCTATCCACCCTCCTCGGCCTCCCAGAGTGCTAGGATTACAGGTGTGAGCCACTGTGCCCGGCCAGTACTGATTTTTTTTTTTTTTTTGACACAGTCTCGCTTTGTTGCCCAGGCTAGAGTGAGTGCCATGGCGTCAACCTACCTCACAGCAACCTCAAACTCCTAGGCTCAAGCAATCCTCCTGCCTCAGCCTCCCGAGTAGCTGGGACTACAGGCATGTGCCACCATGCCCGGCTAATTTTATATATATATATTTTTAGTTGGCCAATTAATTTCTTTCTATTTATAGTAGAGACAGGGGTCTTGCTCTTGCTCAGGCTGGTTTCGAACTCCTGACCTTGAGCAATCCGCCCAGAGAGCTAGGATTACAGGCATGAGCCACTGCACCCAGCCCAGTACTGATTTTTAGATGTTTTTTTAAAATAATTTCTTAGGAAAATTAGTATCATAAGGGGCAAGTACTTTTTTTTTTTTTAATTTCGGCATATTACGGGGCAAGTACTTTTTATATCACATGTGATTATATTTTGTTTTTTGCCTTTTTCCTTATTTTAACATTTTTAAAAATTTTTCCCCTTTTTCTGAGATTTGGCAGAAAAAGATCCTTTCTGTGTGTTTTTATATATATATATGTTTTATTTATTTATTTTTTTGAGACAAAGTCTTACTCTGTTGCCCAGGCTAGAGTAAGTGCCGTGGCATCAGCCTAGCTCACAGCAACGTCAAACTTCTGGGCTCAAGCAATCCTCCTACCTTAGCTTCTTGAGTAGCTGGGACTACGAGCATATGCCACCATACCTGGCTAATTTTTTTCTATATATTCTTAGTTGTGCAGCTGATTTATTTCTATTTTTAGTAGAGATGGGGTCTTGCTCTTGCTCAGGCTGGTCTCAAACTCCTGAGCTCAAACAATCCACCTGCCTCATCCTCCCAGAGTGCTAGGATTAGAGGCATGAGCCACCATGCCCAGCCCCTTTCTGTATATTTTTAAAATCTATTGTATGCAACTGAATTGGTCAGTTTAGGAGATGGAATGGGATGGTCAGGAATCCTGGAGTGGAATTGATAACAGTAAACTGTAGTATTTCTAGATATTCTAAAGCTGCTGTCAAAATTTTCACCTGTCCCCTGAGAAAATGGACTAATTCCAATTTGTAGAAATAGAAATAGTTGTCTTGTTTTTCCTTAGAGGGCACATTTGACCCTTAGCCATATAATTTACAGATGAGGGAATATACTCAATTGTTTGCATGGAGTTTATAATTTGCTTTTTATTGGGGAGAAGGATTTTGTTAGAATGTTCATACAGTTATTTCCTGCCTATACCAGTGGCTTAATAAGAGTGGTAAGGTTAATCTTGAACCGAAATGTTTTTTAGAAGCATGGGAGGGTCATAAGGACTTTGAAACTCATAACCAGCATTTCAAGTTAGTAGTTGTTAGGGAAATTAGTCTCTGGGTATATTAAATTTGATATCAAATATCAAATAAGATCTTTGAGATGGGACTTGTGGACCCTGTCAGTTCTTGACCCATATAAACTTTTGTAGTTTCTGTCCTCTGTGTTTTCCAGTTTAAAAATGAAGCCAGATGTTGTGCTCAGGCACCTATCCATTGCAGTGGCTGCCACTGACCAGAGCTACATGCCCCAGCAGGTGACAGTAGCTGTGGGGAGGAATGCCAGCGATCTTCAGGAAGTCCGAGATGTGCACATCCCCAGCAATGTCACTGGCTACGTGACACTGCTGGAAAATGCCAACATCAGTCAGCCCTGTGAGTGACACAGAACTGAGGGAATGGGGAAGGGAGGAAGGGAAGTAATGTTTTTTAGCAGGAGGACCTCTGAAGTGGAGAAGCTGTTAGGTTTTTTTTTGAGATTTGATTTGTTCCTTAGGATATACACAGAAGTGGTCATTATGTCATCTACTAAGTGTTTTTAAAAATTACAGAAAGGTAGGAAAACCTTTTTTTATTTAAAAATCTTTTATTCCTTTTTTTAATTGAAAAATCAGAAAAATGTAGATAAAGAAAAATATTCAAAATCCTACTACTCTGGGATTTTCACTGTGACTACCTTGGTGTGGATCCTTCCAGACCTTTTCTTGTATTTATGTGTGTGTGTGTGTGTGTGTGGTTTACTTTACATACATACATAAACACACATATATACAAATTTTTTTTCTAAAAATTATAGTTGTATATATTATGTAAGTTTGTAACACAAAAGAAAAAAAATGTAGTTGTATATATATATTTTATATATATATATCTTTTTACAAGAATGGTGATAGTCTATGCATGTTCTTTTATAATTTTTTTAGTGTGTTATCATATCATACATTCATGAACACCTTTATTTAGTGTTGTAACAATATGCCTTAATTTTAACCCACCCCTTATTCTTGGACATTTAGGTGGTTTCCAGTTTTATACTATTGTAACCTTGCTTCACACAGAATTTTGGAAATAATCACAATTCTGTGATTTCTTTCCAGGCTTATTTCATTCAGGGAGCCGGAATGCTTCATGTTTTGTCTCATTTCTTCTAATGCTTTCCTGGGCCAAAAGAAGTGTTCTTACTTTCCTCAAAGGAACTGAGTAGGGAGGTAGAGTCTTTGTGTCTCACCCCTAGGTGAAAAAGTAGTTAAGCTTGTGGAGTAGAAGCTTCCTGTCTCATACTGTGCTGGTCTTTTCTCTAAGTTATATCCTTTTTAACTTCTCACCTCCTCCTCTCTGACCCAAATAAAAAATTGTGACATTTCTTAAAAGTGAGTCATGTCAGTGTCATCTATTTGGACTTGATTACTAAAGAAAAAGAAATACAACTGCTTATGATCCAGCTACTATTGTATGATTCAATCCAAATTTCAGAAGCCTAGGGAGAATTCTAGAAATGGTCTTATACCATGTACTTCAATCAGGATTGTTAAAATACTCTCTAACTTTCAAGACTCATTGAGTTCCTAAGAAGTTTTGTGATGTAAAGACTTAAGCCACCCTTAATTTTACACATTATTCTTATGATTTCTTAGATTTGTTAGTGCTTTTTGATGTTTATTGTATATTAGTTCCATTGTACACATTATTTATTTCTGTCATCAAAATATATCTTTAGAATTTTCTTTTCAGAATGTCAATTACTATTTTGCCTTTAGTTGGAAGCCTAGCATTTGCTGAACTAAAGAAGTTAATCCAATACTGAATTTGTTGTTTGTGCTTGACAGATGTCCAGATTAACGTAAAGCGTTGTCTTAGCGACGGATGTGACACTAGAATACATGGTCTGAGGGCTGTTGGCTTTCAGAGAGTTAAGAAGGCTGGTGTCTCAGTCTCAGATGCTTCTGCAATATGGTATTGGTCTCTGCTGACATCTCTGGTGACGGCATCCATGGAGACAAATCCTGCCTTTGTCCAGACAGTGCTGCACAATACTCAGTAAGTAACTCTCTATTTTCCAGCCCCGTCAAGATGCACTCATTCTTCTCTCATCCTTTAGGGAGTGTCACTGAGCAGCCTTCGATCATTGATCATCATGACTCAATCACCAGCTCAGGCCCTGGTGCCTTAGTGTTTCCTGTTTGTGCCCTTCACTCCATGCTGCTTCTCTCTTTGGCTGATGTTCTGACTTCATAGACTGTGAAGAAGTGCCCATTCCACCTTCCTGCTCCTCCTCACACAGTTCCTCTAAAGTCCTCCTTCATCAGCTCACTAAGCAGACCAGTCTTGTGAGAAGGTCACTCATGCTGTGCCTGTTTCTTATCCGTTGGGGAAAAATTGCTCATGTTTGTATAGGACTTTATATTGGATAGAGCATTTTTAGATGCCTGCTGTTGTTTTACCTGCTGACACTGAAATGTACCTGTGAAAACTATTTCCATTTTATAGATGAAGATATTGTGATCTTCCCTGAGGTCACACAACCAGTTAATAGTGGATCAGTTTGAATCTAGGTATTTTTTTTTTTTGAGAGTCTCGCTTTGTTTCCCAGGCTAGAGAATGTGCCACCATGCCCAGCTAATGTTTTCTATATATATTAGTTGACCAATTAATTTCTTTCTATTTATAGTAGAGACAGGGTCTTGCTCTTGCTCAGGCTGGTTTCGAACTCCTGACCTCGAGCAATCCGCCCGCCTCGACCTCCCAGAGTGCTAGGATTACTGGCGTGAGCCACCGCGCCCGGCCTGAATCTAGGTATTTTGGATTCCCAAGTTGAGGGCTTTTGCCACTAAGGAGTAAAATATTTTCAAGGATACTAAACTAATTTATTTTGAAATGTAGAGCACTTTTGAAAATTTTCTCTTAAAAACAGGGCAAAAAAAAAAAAAAAAAGAACAGGGCAAAAAGACCAGGTAGTAACATATGAAACAAAAACAACCACTTTTAGTAGAATTGAAATATTAGTAACTTGCAGGTTCAGTAACTGATAATAGCACTATTAGTGTAGGCTATTGAAGTATCAACCAAAGAGATTGCTAATATTTTGTTCTCTAGACAAATTTTGTTCCTTTGAGATTTGTTAGCACCATTAAATAAAACTGTTTGGCAAATAACACTGCCACAATGTTAGATATAAAGGGTAATAGTTGATCATACCCCCTTTCTTTCTTCCTGTTTTAAAATGTGGGGGGTTTTTGTTTGTTTTTGAGACAGAGTCTTGCTCTGTTGCCCGGGCTAGAGTGCCGTGGTGTCAGCCTAGCTCATAGCAACCTCAGATTCCTGGGCTCAAGCAATCCTTCTGCCTCAGCCTCCCAAGAAGCTGGGACTGCAGACATGTGCTACCATGTCCAGCTAATTTTTTTTATATATTTTTTTAGTTGGCCAATTAATTTCTTTCTATTTTTTAGTAGAAACGGGGTTTGCTCTTGCTCAGGCTGGTTTCGAACTCCTGACCTCAAGCGATCCTCCCACCTGGGCCTCCGAGAGTGCTAGGATTACAAGCGTGAGCCACCATGCCCTGCCTTAAAATGTGTTTTTATTAAATCATTTCAAACTTAGAGAAACATTGCAAGTATAATACAAAGCATTTTTATCCTTTCCTCAGTCATTTGAGAGTAATTTTCCAACCTAGTACCCCATTGTCCCTGCATTAGTGTGTATTTCCTATAGACAAAAACATTCTCAGCTGGGTGTGATGGCTCACGTCTGTAATCCTAGCACTCTGGGAGGCCGAGGCGGGAGGATCGCTCGAGGTCAGGAGTTCCAAACCAGCCTGAGCAAGAGTGAGACCCTGTCTCTACTAAAAATAGAAAGAAATTAGCTGGACAACTGAAAATAGAAAAAATTAGCTGGGCGTGGTGGTGTGCTCCCGTAATCCCAGTTACTCAGGAGGCTAAGGCAGGAGGATCGCTTGAGCCCAGGAATTTGGGGTTGCTGTGAGCTAGGCTGACGCCATGGTACTCTAGCCCAGGCAACAGAGAAAGACTGTCTCAAAAAAAAACCAAAAAAAACAAAAAAAAACCAAAATTCTCTGACAACCATCAAAATGAAGAAGTTAACACTATTATATGTTGCTACTATCTAATCCTCAGACCCTGTTTAAGTTATACACGTTGTCCGTCCCATCATGTCCTTTACAGCAAAAGGATCCAGTGAAATATTTTGCATTTCATTGTCATATCTCTTTAGTTTTCTTCAGTCTGGAGCTATTCCTCAGTCTTTCCTTAACTTTCATGTCCTTGATACTTTTGAAAATGATAGGTCATTTATTTTGCAAGTGTTTGTGGATTCTGGTTTATTTGCTGTTTCTTTTTTTTTTTCTTTTTTAAAGCCAGTCAAATTTAGCAGTGGGGGGTTGAATACCAACTTTAGTGACACTAATGTTAATAAGTTCTGATAACCCACTACCATCAGACCAGCCTATTTGATGTTTCATCATGAATAGATTTAGGTTTTGTATCTTTAGCAGGAATATCATAGAAGTGATGCTGTGTTCTCATTGTATCCCACTGGGTAGCACACAACTTCAGATTGTCCTATTTCTAGTGTTAGTGATATTAACTTTGATCACTTGATTAAAGTGTTGACTCCCAGACTTTTCTACTGTAAAATAATTCTTTTTTCCTTTGTAATTAATAAGTATTTTGTGAGGAGGTACTTTGAAACTATGTAAATATCCCTTTTCTCATCAAGCTTTCCATTTATATTAGTAAGGACTCATGGATTCCACTTTTATTCACTAGATTATGATCAACCACAGTTTTGATGCTCAAATTGTCTCAGATTTGGCTGGTGGCAGTCCCTTCAGTCTGGCTCCTGTGTCCTTTGGACATATCCTCCTCATTCTTGGAATGCTTCCTTATTCTCTGGCACCACAGAAATTCCAGGGTTATCTTGAATGTTCCCTGCCTTAGTCCTGGAATCAGCCATTTTTCTAAGGAGTCAGGGTCCATTTTAGTGGAGAATGATTTAGAAACTAAACTCATTGCTCTCAGGGTATTGCTTCTCCCAGGCCCTCTTAGTGGACACAGCTAGGAAGTATATGTTTGTACAGAAATAACGCACACACACTTGTATATACATTATACTTATATTTATTTCTGTATCTGCAATACTATGAACTATGAATTTACATTAATACATCCAATTCTAATCCAGAACTTCAGAGTTCATTAGTTTTCTCTCTTTCTGTATTTGTAACTCCCTTCTCTGATATTGAGAAACCTGGCTCCTGTCATCTGCAACATAGGTACTTATTTACTCAATCCCCCTCTATAACTGGTCTCCTGCTGCCTCTACCCTTGCACAGACACCTTCCCCATCCTACTCCTATTGCAACATCTTTTGCAGGGCTGCTGCTTTGCAAAGATGCTCTTCTTATTCTCTTCGAGTACCTATATCCTGTGCCAGGCCACACTTCTTGACGTACTTGGTGCCTGCATTCCCTACCAGGCTGTCTCTTTGTACAGATACCATTCTTACTGTGCTCCAGGTTCAGATACTCCACTGTAGGCCACCATACCCTATCCCCCAGATACACATGAATGCCTGCCTTGCATAGCCCCACTGTAGAGACTGGATTTTCAGGAAGCAGAAGAGGAAGAGCTCTTATTTTTTTTCTGGAAATGTACCAAGTTGTTAAAGAATAGATGTATTTTTTTTTCCTTTTTTTTTTTTTTTTTTTTTTGAGACAGAATCTCGCTTTGTTGCCCAGGCTAGAGTGAGTGCCGTGGCATCAGCCTAGCTCACAGCAACCTCAATCTCCTGGGCTCAAGCAATCCTACTGTCTCAGCCTCCCGAGTAGCTGAGACTACAGGCATGCACCATCATGCCCCGCTAATTTTTTCTATATATATTAGTTGGCCAATTAATTTCTTTCTATTTATAGTAGAGACGAGTCTCGCTCTTGCTCAAGCTGGTTTCAAACTCCTGACCTCGAGCAATCCACCCGCCTAGGCCTCCCAGAGAGCTAGGATTACAGGCGTGAGCCACCACGCCCAGCAAGAATGGATGTATTTTAAAGTTTATATCCCTACTCAGTTGTACTTGTTCATCTGCAATGATATTTTCATATACTTCTGACTTTTTAATATCAGTGATATAAAACTATTCTGTAATAAAATATTTATTAGAAAAAAGATAAATGAGGAAAAGTAGGTAAGAAAATCAATATTTTGGGTTGGCTGCGCACAGTGGTTCATGCCTATAATCTCAGGAATTTGGGAGGCAAAGGCAGGAGGATCACTTGAACCCAGGAGGTGGAGGCCGTAGTGGGCTATGATTGATTGTGCCACTGAACTCCAGCTTGGGTGACAGAACAAGACACTGTCTCTCTCTAAAAAAAGAGAATATTTTGAGACAAAAGTGTTTACTTATATCAGTGGAAATAAATTCAGTAAATGATATATGCTACTCATGTGATCAGACCTCATCAATCAGCTGCATCTGAGCATAGCCACCATGCTAATACAGCCCAAAGATGGCTCATTAAGTAGACAGGAAAAGATGCTAGAGCAGAGTAGAAGCTGACACAGTGTTAGTTTTGCCATGCTGTCTCTATTTGGAAATGCAGAAATAAAATTGTTTCCAGGATTCTCATTACTGATATCATAAAGTGACTATCAATTGTAGAAATTTGAGTTATTTTTTGATACATGCAAGGCATACTTTCAAGTTTTTCATGGTATACCCACTCATCTACCATAGTCTCTGGCACATAGTAGGACTCAGTAATGATTGGTTTCATTAATTAGTTAGATGAATGCTAGTCCAGAGGAGGTAAATCTAAGGATTCAGGAAGATAAATATAAAAGGAGACAAGAAAAGGGAAACATTAAACAGACATTAAGTTGGAAGGGCCAAGAAATACGACAGGAAGAGAGAAAGTGATGGGTTCTGATCTGTTTAAGAGAAAACAAAATACATAATACGTCTTTAGATACCACAGATCTTAAAATCCTATGTATAAAATAAATTTTCTGCAGAGCCACAAGTTCTCTGCCTCTGGGGTCAGCTTTTCTAAGAACTCCAGGGTTTCTGTAGAGTATATATGTCTTTTGCTCATACTACTTCAAATGAAGGCTGGATTCCCAAGAATTGAATAAGCTTTTATTCAACAGGGCAAAATGGAACTCCCAAGAGAAAGAAAACATATGAAACTCTGTTAAACTTACTTAGGACGGTGACTCTTGGGGAAAGGGGCCGGTTTATGTTGTGTACCAGCTTCTCGGTGAGACCATTATCTATTCGTAAGAGGTTAACCAGCACAAACTTTAACAATTTATTTTTTGTCTAATATTCGGCCTAATTTTGTTCTGATTTCACATTTCACTCTTCTAGGAAAGCACTGCAGCACATGCCTCCACTTTCCCTCTCACCAGGATCTACAGATTTCTCCACTTTCCTGTCTCCCAACGTGCTGGAAGAAGTGGACAGTTTCCTCATAAGGATAACTAGGTAAAATCAAGGTTGATGAGGTGAACTTTCTGTGGGAGATGGAGGGCATATGTGTCTGTTAGGTCTTGTTTTTGAAAAAATATTTTAATCTTTTTAAGATCACCACTAAACATGGCTCATTCTTAGCAGCTGGGGAGAAGGAGACATAATAATTTAGCCGTCTAAACCTCATTATCCAGAAATATCACCTGACCTCAAGAATTGGGGAATATGGGAGAAATAGTCTTCCAATTTTGCTAGAATAAATATTTGTATCAAAGTCTAAAATGCAAGGCCTCCCAGTTCACTCCTGTCCCCAGCCTGTGGCCCTCATTTAGAATCTGCCGACCTTCACACACAGGTCTGGTAAACCTGATTATCTTAGAATTGGGAAAGGGCACCTGGATAGCTTGATAAAAGGGGACTATTTAGTGTGGGGACTCTCAGCTCTGCTTCAGTGAGCCCTAATCAGTCTCCGAGCTAATTTTAAAGGTTTAGTGTACTTTTAGACAATTTTAGAAGTTTCAGTGTAATGTGTTTAAATTAAAGGCAGAGAAGAGTGATGTGGAGTAGATCTAAAATGAAATTTTGGTGCTTCAAGGCATAAACCCTCATCTCTCTTGCCAAGCCAACTCATTACTCAGGGGTTCTTAATAGCAGAGGCCTATTGCAGCAGCTCAGTTATTTTTGGCTTATTAGTATTATTTAGTATTTAAAGATTAAATGTTATAGAACTGAAGATTTAATTCCTTGATCCTCTGGGTTGATTTAGTTTTACTTAGGTTATATTAAGGATTTTGAAAAATTATTTCTGTTAAATCTATAGCGTATATGGTATGTTAACATTACTTATGATAATCAATTACATGGGGTTTGAGCTACTTGTATTTTCTCATGTTTTTAAGAAGTAAAAAGTTTCCACTCTTTGGTTATAGCTGCTGTTCTACCCCAGAGGTAGAACTGACTCTTCTGGCATTTGCACTAGCAAGAGGAAGTGTTACAAAAGTGATGAGCTCTCTGTGTACCATCACTGACCACTTGGAGACGCAGTACGATGCCTCGTCCCTCATCTCGTCCATGGCATCAGTCAGACAGAACCTGCTTCTCAAATATGGTAAATGACCTGAGTGTGATGGACATGCTAGCAGTGGACAGATCATAAAGCCATCCTCACCATGTGACCTCCTGGCATCTTCTTGTGTTTTGGGGGAGTTTATGGACTGGGTGGTTGTACTAATTCCATGATTCCTGGATGAACATATTTTCTGAGTATCAGACTTTGGGGTAGGAAGAAGAGGGTTGTTGGTTCATTTATGGCAGATGAGCAAAAGAGGACACCGGAGTGTCTACAAGGCCACACTCCCGAGATTTACTTGGCGTAATCGTGCAGGTTTGGTGGCCATTTGAGCACAGCCATTTTTGGTGACATCCAGGAGTGTCTCATTGTGTAGGCTAAGAGAGTAGGAGTGTCTCATTGTGTAGGCCAAGAGAGTTGGGATGGGAGCCAGGATTGGGCTTTCTAATCCTTCTCAACACAGGAGCCTGTAAATGTACTCCCAGATGACTGCATTTGGCCTGTGAGGAGCAGCTTACTGGCCATCCTGGCCTCTAGTAGTAAAGTTTCTGTCCACTACGTACAGTGTTACATCCATCTGCTTCATGATAGAGGCATTACTATGATATTTCTGCCATATTATTTGTATCTTTGTTTTAATATGACTTAGCAACTTATTTTATGTTTAATTTTTAAAGTCAGATAATTGATGTCTTATAAATCCAGTTCATCCCCCTCTAAATTTGGAAAGATCTGTTTTTGGAGGGGTGGGGGACCTGGATGGCAGGGATAGGTAGTGCCTGGAAGCTGAAATGTACTTCAGAAAAGTTTGTGATTCAAATTAGTGGTTGTTTGGGCAGGGGAGGAATGTGTAGGGGGAATGTACATTAATAGTAATGTTCTAGTTCTGGGTTATGTTGTAGACTAATGGGCGTTCATTTTGTTATTAAAACAAAAGGAAAAAGTTTTCAGATCATCATAGCAAAATTTTATCTTTATAATTTTTGAAGCTTTGAAAATTTGTCTGGAGATGTTGTACAGAAACAAGACCTAAAACATTATTTATGTATTTAAATGCAACACGATGAAGTTAAGTATTGGCTCCACAACAGTATCTTAGGAATCCCCCTCTCAAACACGTTAAGTCTATGGTATTAATCTATATCTTATAATGTGCTTTGTTTCTAAACAGTGATTCTTCTAGAGACCTCTCCTTGGAATCACTCAGGGACATAAGCTCTCCTCTGTCTCTTTCAGGAAAGCACAGAGGGATGGTGTCAACTTTTGTCTAATATTACTGTTCTTTTTTAGCTCTTAATACATTGACTGTCATGTGAGTTGTATTTAACTCAACCTAGTTTTGAGCTCAGGGCCTTGTGAAGCAAAACCCTGCAGTTGGTTCATGAAAATCTTACTTGTTGTCCTTATTGTTATAATTAATATTGACAATTTAATTCTAAAAACGTGGATTGCATCACATATAACTCACACACAGAAAACAATAAAAAATAACAAATTAGAAAGGATCATTTTGTTTTAATGAAACACCATGGCCCCAGGGAAAAATTTTTTTTCTAGTGTGGCAGTCAGTGTGTTAAATGGGTACATTAGTCAGCGGTATAGGTGGCCACAGGTACTCCATTTCCACTAACAGGAGTACTAGTTTCCATTTTTTCCATAGTGCTAACTTAAGGCTCACTCTCTCTTTTTCTCTGATCAGGTAAACCTCTCCAGTTGACTCTTCAGGCATGTGATGTCAAAGGAAAAGAAGATAAGTCAGGACCTGAAAACCTCCTTATTGAACCATGGACAAGAGACGGTGCGTGGTGGGTCCATCCATTTCTAGCGTGCTCAGTAGACAGCTGCGTGAAATCACACTATCGTCTTTGAAATTTTCAGGGTGCGCAGTCTTCACTCAGGTCATTTTTCACTTGGCAGTGGTTCCCAAACAATTTCTATGGTTTAGTTGTAATCTTTCTAGGTGTCAATGACCTGTGACAACTTACAAGTATTTGAGATCCTGAAAGCTCTTTACAGTTTTGAAAAGCAAGGACTTATCTTGGAATACAAAAAGTGACTATTTTTATTGGTTTTTAAGTTTAGAATGTGTTTCTCTTGTGCCATCTTCAAGTATTAAGAAGCTCAGTGGATCAGTAGCACTTCACTGCTGAAAACATAATTTAAGAAGAAGGGTATTTCCCAAGATAGCTGATCTCACATTCGAAGTGTCTGGGAGGGAGCCTCACTCATTCCCTAGTGCTAGCGGAATAATTGCTACTATGCACTTCTGCTTTGCTGTGGGTTCTTTTCCTCATCCAGGGGGGTTTGTGAATGTCTTCCTCATCCATCTTGCTGGCCACGTGGTTAGTGTCCTGCATGTGTCCCTTTTCTACTCACTATCCTGCTCTGAATCTTGCTGATCACTAAAGGAGGTGTTCCAGCAGTTATCAATGTTCCAGCAGTTATCAACTGTAGAAAGGGCTTGGCCCTGTGCTTTGGATTTGGTTTCCCCTGGGCTTTCCTCACAGCAGCGCAGTCCTCATACATTCTCAGCAGTTGCCTCTCATCTGTCCAATTTCCTATATTTATTCTTAACACCAATGAAGGAAAGACCCCTGGGGAAACATGCTTTTCCGAGTTGCACCTCCTCTCCTTGGTGGTCCTGTGAAGCAGTAGAGTCTTGAACAAAATGGTTTTCCTACAGCCTTCCCTGAGCAACTCAGCCTTTGCAGAGGAGTTTCCTTCATTGCATCCATCTCCAGCCACACTGAATGTCATAGCAGGTTGCTGAGTCACCTGCCATCCAAAGTGGGTGGGCTTGGGAGGAGGTGGTGGCAGCTCTCTGCCCTGTTTTCCTCCCACTACCCAGGAAAGGCAAGACTACTCTGCTAGGGGCCCTCTGTATTTGCCCTTCACACTCTGAAGAATTGGAACTTGTGTCTCTGGATCATGTAAGGCAGAATCTTTCTGACACCAAGATGTGGATTTTTAACACTATTCTGAGTCTAAAAGCACCACAGGCTTTTCTGTAGCTATTAAGAGTATTTGCCAGTCCTGTGGTGGTCTGATTTGAAGACTTTTGTTACTCTCTGTCTATCTTTTGCTTGCCCAGCTCTCCTTCTTGCCTCCACCCCATTTAGATGCCTGGATTTTTAAAATCTAGCTTTAGTTTGTGGATTTGTTATTTTTGTTGTGGTTCTGAGAAGCACAAAGGTAGGATGTGAATGGGTGTGAGGAGGAACATTCAGTTCCTCCTGGTCACTCCTTTGACAGCCGTCACTGTCCATTTCTTGGAACTTGGGTTAGGTGTTGGTCTCTCTTGCTCCACTACAGACAGTGAGCCTGAAGAGACAGACAGGAGGAAAGTACTCACAGCCAGAATTGTTGGACCTTGAGGGTGATCTTTTTTCTTCCCACAGGAATAAAAGCTCTTTTCGCAGGCACACTTCAAGTCCCCCAACTGCAGGGAAGTACCAGGGGGACATGTGCCCACAGAATGCCCAGAGAACTTGAACGCAGACACTCTGAAGGGCTAATATTCCAGGTAGCCAGTGTCACTTAGTCTGGTATTTTAAAGGAATACTGGATGCTGCCAATACATCTAAAGTGGTAGACTTATTAAATCCTTTAAATCTGTGATTGTTTTTTTTCCCCTGTCATTTTAAGAGAATAAATTTGGCAAGTGGAGGGCTAGGTATCAAAAGAGTTGTAGATTTACAATATCTCAATTAAACATGCAAGCTGGTTTCTTACCCAGAAAAGGAAGCTCAAAGGTTTTATTTATTTTTTTAAGGTTTTTTGTTTTGCCTTTTCGAAAAAAAAAGTAAATGTATTTGATGGCAATGTTATTTAAAAAAAGAGTCTCATAGGCCGGGCGCGGTGGCTCACGCCTGTAATCCTAGCTCTCTGGGAGGCCAAGGCGGGCGGATCGTTTGAGCTCAGGAGTTCGAAACCAACCTGAGCAAGAGAGAGACCCCCGTCTCTACTATAAATAGAAACAAATTAATTGGCTAACTAATATATATAGAAAAAATTAGCCGGGCATGGTGGTGCATGCCTGTAGTCCCAGCTACTCGGGAGGCTGAGGCAGAAGGATTGCTTGAGCCCAGGAGTTTGAAGTTGCTGTGAGCCACGCTGACGCCACGGCACTCACTCTAGCCTGGGCAACAAAGTGAGACTCTGTCTCAAAAAAATAAAATAAAAAGAGTCTCACAAAACCAAAAGGTCTGGGTCAGGCACAGTGGCTCACGCCTATAATCCCAGCACTTTGGGAGGCCAAGATGGGAGGACTGCTTGAGGCCAGGAGGTCTAGATTGGCCTGGGCAACATAGTGATGCCCTGTCTCTACCAAAAAAAAAAAAAAAAAAGTTAACTGGGTGTGTTGATGCACCCCTGTAGTTCCAGCTACTTAGGAGGCTAAGGCAGGAGGATCTCTTGAGCCCAGAAGTTAGAGGTTACACCACTGCACTCTAGCCTAAGTGACAGAGCAAGACCCTGTCTCTAGATAGATAGATAGATAGATAGATAGATAGATAGATGACCCTGTCGATAGATAGATAGATTGATTATCTGATTCTGTTGACTTAAATTATTGTTTCAGCTACTTTGAGACTACTTAAAATTGCTGATTTATCATTTAACTTCTAGGCAGTATTTCAGCCTTTACAATAGACTCCTTTAAATAGAGGCATCCAGATCTCTGGGGAAAGGTGATAGTTCAATAATTGGGATAGTTTTTAGTATTACTGTTAGTGGAGTTGTGTGAATTTTTGGCAATGTGGTTTTAAAATTGTATACACAATTACTATGTAGAATAGAACCAGATCATATAATAGCTTCTTTCTATAAATTAGTAAAAGTTTCTTTGGATTTAATTTCTTAGTTTTGGTGATAAGTTTTGTACATTATCTTATGGAAATTCAACTTCATAAATTTTTGTTTTATTGAACTCATAGTAATGAAATAGCATGAACTTGGTTCTAGTCTTTTCATTTTGATAGGCGTAGTGCTTTAGAACAATTCTGAGTCCCAGAAAAAATAGTAATTTAATGCTGGCTTGCATATGCACGAGTTACGTCATTTACAGAAATTCAAAGGAGAAAGACACCTTGGGTCTAGCAGAAGACCTTTTTGTGAGTTGTTAAAGGATAATTAACAACAAGAAAAGTAAATCATGACTCTCATTCAAATATAAATGAACACATCAGACTTTTTATTTCGCTCATTAATTAATTAATGAGGGAACCAGTAAGATGTTGTAAACAGTTCAAAGGAGAATTCATAAAATACACTAGATCAATAGGAATGCAGAAATTAATTACAAGTAGATAAAACTTTGTCAGTATCTGTAAGGAATAATCAGCTACATTTCCACAGAATGGACAAGAATCATTTGCATTACTACCAGTATTCTACAACTTACAGGATTGTAAAATAGTTTATAGGCAATAAAAGGTGGAGACAACCCAGAGTGTTAGCTAGGATACCCAGTTTTTATTTCGTCCATTTGAAAGTCTTTCACAATCTTTCTTGATAGAATATTCTAGAAGCTTACTATTCCCCTTCTTGCTTGCTTGTTTCTATTCCTGCTTGCTTTTATCAGCCTAGGCAACCATCAGTCATGGTTTTAGACATGGCTCAGGAAGATAATCGATTGTCCTGTCTTTTGTCTCTTTGAATTAAAGTCAAAATGTTTATAAACATTTATTTCCTTATTGTTACCTCAGAGCAGGACTGCCTAGAAGGGTGAGAGAATGTGCCCTGGCCAGTGTGCTGCTCACCTAGGGGTTTATCAGTGCAGTTGCATCTGTCCAAAGGGAACATTTTTCTAATTTTCATGAAGGTACCAGATAGACCAGTTGCCCCCTGCCTCAAAGGATATGGTTTGTTTATGTTAGATTATAGTTCTATAAGATTATTTTATAGAGTTATAAACATGAGTCAGTCATCCTAACTTTAGTTTTTCCTTTTCTTAGGTTTTCTTACAGAGACTGGAAAAACCAGAGCAAGTACTATTTTTTCTACAGGAACTGAATCTGCCTTCCAAGTTACACAGATCAGAATTATGGTAATTCTCAGACTACCTTCTTTAAGCAATGTTATTACCCTTTAAAAAAATAATAATAATATAACAGTATTATATTCAGAGGTCCCCATCATTGGTTTTTCATTGAATATTTAATGGTTACTTACTCTTTGTTAGGCCTATAGCAGAGGGCAGGGGCACAAAGATAGATAGATTATTAAGTCTGTGAATGGTATAAGGATTGAGAAAGTTAAGGAACATTTCTTGGGAAGCCCCTTACTTTTCCAAGACTTAATTTACTTGAAATATTGTTTCACTGGTTTAATTTTGCTTTATGCTATTTGAATATAACCATATTATTTGGAACCAAAATAACCACAGAACTTAGGCCCCTTTGATATACTTTGTCCTGATTTCTGTTTGCAGGTTCGACGTGGTGGCATTGGTGCCCAGTGTGGGTTGGTATTTGCCTATAATTCATCTTCTGATAAATTTCATGCAGAAGAACACTTCAAAAGGTTTGAAAAATATGACAAATGGAAGCTTCAAGAGTTCAGGCAATTTGTAAAAAGCAGGTAAGGAGCAGAACAAAAAATCTTTGTAGTTAATAAGAATATATCCATTCTCTTCTTGGCGAATTGTGCTTCCTTGTCTTTATAGAAAAGATGCCACTAAGTGGCCATAAGCATTCATTGCTTTCTAGCAGCATATCGAAGACGTGTGTTAATTTATTCATAGCCTGTTACTTGGTCCCTTCTGTGACCAGGATGCACATCTTCAAAATGGCTGGGTTATGATACATGGCATTACACGCCTGAATTGTGAGCAACCCCAGGTCTTCAGTCTTACCCAGCCACTGGGAAATTTATCCCTGCCCCAACCCCCCTCCTTCCATTCCTGCTTTTATCAAAAATATTTATTAAGCACCTACTATGTGCCAGGCCTGATGCTAGCACCGAAGATACTGTAATGAGGCAATTGGCATAACCCTGCTTTTTGTAGAGCTTATTGTTTAGCTCAGAAGACAGACAATAAAACTTGCAGTGGCTGCAGTGTTATGAGTGCTATATGGGAGAGAGGGCTGGGGGAGCACACGGCAGATCATCTCGCCTGATCAGGGAAGACTTCCTGGAGCAAGTGTTGTTATGTTGGGGTTTTTTTTTCCGTTTTTCTTTCCTCTGTGCCTGTTATGTTGTTTATGAAGGGTGAGTTAGGGTTGATTAACCACTTGAAGAAATGGAAGAAAGTGTCCAAGCACAGAGGGGGCAGGTACGAGGGCCCAGAAGTGAAGTATGACACATCCAAGGAACTGATAAGTCCCGTGTTGCTGAGGTTTACTATGAGTTGGTGAGTGGTGAGAAATGAAGCTGGAGAGCTGGGCAAGGGCCAGATCACTAAGCATCTTTTTGTCTCTGTCTCAGGGTTTAGACTACTCTTAAGCATCGTGTGTGGGAGTGGGGAACAGGGACTAGGGTGGAGTACATTGTTGAGGAGTTTCAAGATGAGCAAGGAGATCAAATGTGTGTTTTAGAAGTACTACTCTGGATCATGCCATGTGTAGCATGGATTAGAGGAGAGCAAGGCTAGAGGCAGGTGGGATGGGAGGAGGTTGTCACTGTCACCTAGGAAGCCAGAGGGTGGGCAGACTTGACTAGAGTAGCAGCAGCAGTGATGGAGAGGTGTGGACTGACTACCTTCTAAGTAGCAGGTAGAGACAACAGGCTCTGGGGAGCGACTGAACGTAGAGCAGGAGAAGGGAACAAGCTTAGGTAGCAGTGAGTGGCTTTGGCTTGTGCAGGTGGGGAAACTGGTAGTGCCTTTCTCTGGGATAGAAAATAGCCCAGGGTAGACTGGGCGCGGTGGCTCATGCCTGTAATCCTAGCATCTGGGAGGCCGAGGCTGGCAGATTGCTTGAGTTCAGGAGTTTGAAACCAGCCTGAGCAAGACCGAGACCCCGTCTCTACTATAAATAGAAAGAAATTAATTGGCCAACTAATATATATAGAAAAAATTAGCTGGGCATGGTGGTGCATGCCTGTAGTCCCAGATACTTGGGAGGCTGAGGCAGTAGGATCCCTTAAGCCCAGGTGTGTGAGGTTGCTGTGAGCTAGGCTGACGCCATGGCACTCTAGCCTGAGCAGCAAAGCGAGATTCTGTCTCCAAAAAAAATAGCCCAGGGTAAAACAGGTTTATGGGGAAGGTGACGAACTCAGTTTTGGTCCTGTTGAATTTAAAGTTCTAGGAAGTCTTTGAAATGTCCAATACCAGTTGGATAAACAGATCAGGAGCCTGGGAGAGAAGTCTGTGCTGAAGGTGCAGATATGAGAGATATTTAAATGATAATTTAAAATGTGGAAATAGAGGAGATCATTCTGGAAGAGTGTGTGGACTGGGAAGAGAAAAGAACTTAGGTCAATGTGATGAGAAGCATTAGCACTTAAGGGGCAACAGAAAAAACTCAGGAAAACCAGGGCTGTGTCCTTGTGAGGCCAAGGGAAAATAATGTTTAAAGAAGTAGGCAATGGACAGTACTGTCAGGTGTCAAAAGTCAGTAAGGTAAAGTCTGGAAGTGGATCTGTTGGATGTTGCCTCCCTTATTGCTACTAGGGAGTTACAGCTCATGGAGCCGAACTCTAGACTTTGTGCTCCTGCAGATCGCAGGTAATGGAGTGCCAAAGTTATGGAAGCCTGTAAACGTCATCCAGGACAGTGCCACTTAAGCTTTAATATGCGTGCCATCATGTGAAAATGCAGATTCTGATTCAGTAGTTCTGGATGGGGCCAGGGACTTTTATTTCTGACAGTCTTCCAGGTGACTCTGATGCTGCTGGAATTCTGTTGGTAGCATCCTTGACAAATGGTCATTTGGCCTCTCTAGAATACTCTTGACAATGGAAAACTCACTGCATATGAAGGCGCTTCAGTAATTTGAATATGTTCACTTGAAATCTACATTTGTAATTTCTACTCTGTGGTCTTCATTTTAGCCCTCTAAATGAATTGGAACAAATGTCCCTCACTCCTAAAATCTCCCTTCCATTACACATATATATCTTTTTATTTTTATTTTTTTAAATTTTTGTATAGAGATGAGATCTTGTTATGTTGCCTCATATGGTCTTGAACCCCTTGCCTCAAGTGATCCTCCCACAGTGCTGGGATTGTAGGCATGAGCCACTGTGCCTGGACCATATATGCATTTTTCTTTTCATTTCTTTTCTTTTCTTTCTTTTTTTTTTTTTCTTTTAAGAGGCTAGGGGTCTCGCTCTGTCATCAATGCTGGAGTACAATGGTGTAATCATAGCTCACTGTAACCTTGAACTCCTGGACTCAAGCAATCCTCCCACCTCAGCCTCCCAAGTAACTGGGACTACAGGCACCTGGCACCATGCCTGGCTTTTTTTTCTATTTTGTTGTAAAGATGGAGTATTATTATGTTGCCCAGGCTGGTCTCGAACTCCTGGCCTCAAGTAATCCTCTGACCTTAGCCTCCCAAAGTGCTAGCATTATAGGTGTGAGCTGCTGCACCTGGCTCCATATATGCCTTTTTAAAAGTTGCTTTTCTTTTTTAATAATAGCTAGAGATGACACTTGATTTTAAGCAGCCGTGTCCCACTCTTGGGACATATGAAAATAGATCTTTTCTCTTAAATCTGCTATTAAACAAGGTCCTTCACATCTTATGCAGGATGATTTTTTTTTTAACCTAAAAACAGGCCTATTCATTATTCCCTTAATGATTTTAGCTCTTGTTCCAGCCTGAACTAATCTTAAATCCGTATTTAGTTGACCTACATATTATCAGTCCTTCTCTAGTTTGGAAATCAAAACATTAATGTACATGCATCTATCTTCTTGCCTTTTCTTTTCTTGTCACGTGCCTGTGGTCAGGCTTTGGGCAGTCAGCACGCTCCAGGGTCAGCTGTTTGGTGCTGTGCATACTTAAGAAAACTACTATTCAACTCTCCTTTTCCCGTCCTGCCTACTGTGTAATAGAGCCTAGTGAACAAGGTTTCTGCTTTCTGTTCTCTGACACATGGTCAGTTCTCTGTATCTCAAAGATTTCCTTGACAACTCCCCAGAAATAGATTTTAAAAAAATCCTCCAACATACACTATTGATGAAACTCATTGACATGGTTTTGGGTTAAGAGAATGTCACCTTTCCTATTAGAGTTAACTGTATTATAAAAGGTTTATGCCAAGAAAGACTTACGTTAAGAAAAGAACATTTTTTTCTCTGTTACAGAACCACTCTGGATTATCTTTTTCCTCTTCTTGCCATAATTCCTTGAGTTTGTTTATCTTATCCGTACAGAATACTCATGTGTTGCTAACTTGGTAGCTGTATCACAGACTGAATAGTGTACAGTTTTAAGAATGTTACTTGAAAAGACTGCCCTTTTTCTCCTCCTTTGTTATTGAATTCCTGGAAAGGAAGTAGCATTTAAGTAACCAGTCTTTAAAAGAAAGTGGTATACAGTTGTGTTTCCTCAGTCTCAAGGCTGGAGTGCTTTTCTAGGAGGACTTCTTTTATTTATTTTTTATTTATTTTTTTTATTTTAGCATATTATAGGGGTACAAGTGTTAAGGTTACATATATTGCCCATGCCCCCCTCCCCCATCGAGTAAGAGCTTTAAGCGTGTCCATCCCCCAAACATTGCACATCTTACTCATTGGGGTTGTATATACCCATCCCCTCCTCCCCCCTCCCACCCTCCCAACACCCTATAAATGTTACTCCTGTATGTCCACTTAGGTGTTGATCTGTTAATACCAGTTTGCTGGTGAGTACATGTGGTGCTGGATTTTCCATTCTTGAGATACTTCACTTAGTAGAATGGGTTCCGGCTGTATCTAGGAGGACTTCTTAAGGAACAGAATAGAATACTGAGGCCTGTGAAGGCTGGGGTTTTTGTTTTTTGGAGCTCCAGGGTCTGAAAGCCCCAGGGCTTTTACTCTTCATTTGCTGCAAGAGGTCCAAGCCTCAGGTTGGTCGTGTGCACATTAGCTAGACCTAGGGAAAGGAAATGGAACACGCTTCTCCTTTGTTTCTTTTCTTTTCCTTTTTTCTTGTTTTTTTTTTTTTTGAGGCAGGGTTGCTGCTCTATTGCCCAGGCTAGAGTGCAGTGGCATCATCACAGTTCACTGCAACCTCAAACTCCTGGGTTCAAGTGATCCTCTTGCCTCAGCCTCCCAGATAGCTGGGACTACAGGCATGCAACACTAAGCCCGGCTTATTTTTCTATTTTTAGTAGAGACAGGGTCTCCCTCTTGCTCAGGCTGATCTTGAACTTCTGATCTCAAGCAATCCTCTCCTGTCTCAGCCTCCCAAAGTGCTAGGATTACAGGCGTGAGCCACGGCACCTGGCCTATCTCCTTTGTTTACTTACAAAAGCACACACCACCTCTGCATGGTACTTCGCTCCTGAATATCTTATCTAAGATGCCTGGCTTCATCTCTCATTCTTCGATTGAGGCAATTATCTAGAGAAGCAAACTTTCTCCTTAGTCCCCAGATTATATTTGGGGCTGATATAGTTCCCAGTTCAGAGATGAGGAAGCTGCAAAACGGAGAGGAAAACACTAACTCCCTGATGTGTTCAGAGCAGTACCAGGTGCCAGCCCTTGATTGTTAATAGGCTATAAATACAAGTCAAATGCCACTGAGATGATGCCTTTTTGATAGACTCCTGAGAAGTTTAGAAATAGGAAAATGTTTTGATTACCCTTGTGTTTACAGGATTGGTTGCTCGTCTGATGACCTTGGAGAGGATGATCCTATTGGCTGGTTTGAGCTGGAAGAAGAGTGGGATGAAGCCGATGTCAAGTTGCAACAGTGCAGAGTTGCCAAAGTAAGCATTAGTGAGTTGTGGCCTCGTGTGGTTGCCCACTCCCCTCCTTTTGTTCTGTAAGCATTTACTGAGTGGCAGTTGTGTACCAGCCCTGTGCCAACACTGGAACCCTAGAGGTGCATTGACCTTCAAGAAGTTCATAGTCTGTGGGAGAGACAGATGAGTGAGATGCTGTGATGTGGGCTGTGATAAAGGGAGATACAGGAGCTATCGGAGCCCAGAGAAAAATATCTGACCCATCCTGGAATTCACTAGGGAAGGCATCCAAAGAAAGGTGGCATGATGCCAAGTGTTGGAAGTTGATTAAGCCGTCATCTTTTAGCCAGGCTAAGATGTGTGGAGAGGGCATCATAGACTAAGAGAACAGTGAGAACAGAATCATAAGTGCAAGAGAGTAGTGTTTCCATAGCTATGAAAGAAGCAGTGATTATCTGGCTACTTAATGTTTTTCTAAACCTCAAATGTATATCTTAGACTTGGGCTTAAATAACAGAATTAAGAACTATCTTTAGGGTATATACATAGTAGGTGCTCAGTAAATATTTAAGCAGTTGAGTAGCGTATTCTGAAAGGCCCTCAGCAAAGGAGCTTTCACTGTAAGAAGCAGATGGTTTGTGCAGATGTTTGGCCTTGAAATGGCCTTAGCTTCGAGTAGACAAGATTGTTTTCCTAGATTCCCAGCACATAGGTTACATATATTACTCAGGGACTTTGAGATGATTCCTGGGGGCATTGACTGTTTTCATCATATATCTGATTTTTGTTTCAGAATGACTGCCACAGAGCAAACTTACCTCTCTTATTCATCCTCTCTTATCCCATTTTGTTTTGATGAGAGAGTAATAATGTCATTTCCCTTATTGTGATCTTTACCAAAACCCGACTTTATTCAGCACTTGTATTGTGTCTTTCTTCTTTTTGTGGTAGATACTGGACTTGTATTTTGTGTCTCCAGTGCTAAGCATAATGGTACCTAATAAATTATTAAAATCATAGGAAGACCTTCCTAGAAAGGCCTTTTTCTCCCTTTTATCGGTATCTGGGGATTCTGAATCCTTCTCTTGTCCCTCCCAGTATTTGATGCTGAAGTTCCTCTGCGCCCGTCAGGAGTCGGCGGAGCGCTTGGGAGTGCAAGGCCTGAGCATCGGCGGCTACCTCCGGCCTGCAGGAGCAGAGGCAGAGCAGAGCGCCGTCCGTGCCCTCTGCAGAAAGGGTGCAGAGGAAAGTGTCTGTGGGGCCACGCTGCTTCTCAGGACCCTGCAGTTCATCCAGCAGCTTGCCCGTGACCTGGTAGGGTTTCCTCAGTTGTTAGACCGCATGTCTTTAGGAAAAATGAATGACGGTGTTAAGGGAAATGTGTACCCACTGATGAAGCCTGGCCCTGCTGAAGCCATGTAGTATGAATGAATGTGACAGGCATCATGCCACTGGGAGGACCTTGAAAGGCTGAGGAAGGTGAGGTATTGGGCATTTACGGCATCAGTCTGTGAAGGATTAAATGGCTTATGGCTGCCATGTGAGGCTTCCTGGAATAGACCTACAGGCACATCCTAAAGATCCCTGGCTGTGGTTGGGGCTGGGGGGTGACAAAGCAAGTTCATGAGATTTATATCTTTAAGTCCTAGGAGAATTATTCCTGAAGTCTACGTGAATTCTAGTTATTTACTTAAAAGTATTAAAATAATGTCAGGATTTAAAATCATTTTTGTTTTTGATACTGACTTTTACTGTCACTAATAAAACATAGTGACAACTCACTCAAAGGAAGATTCTTACAGCTTTCCCCATAGCCTCAGAAGGCCAGTGGAGCCCTCCCACATGTGGTTTGGAATAGTTTCCTCTCTTGACTTTCATTCTGCTTTCAGGCACATTCAGAGGATGGTGACTCAGTTTACAGACAGCTTGCTTGGTCTTTGTTATTCAAGCGCCCCTATCACAACAACAAAGAGCAGATTAGAGGGAGTTGTCTCTGGGTAGCAGGAGCATTTACAGTAGGATTGGGACCTCTCAGCCCACATGTGGGGAAGGATCAAGCATTACTGCAGTATAGTTCTGGATAGTCATCACCATCCAAGAGAGACTGACTTATGTCCCCAGTACTGTTCTGAAGTCAGGGGCCTTCGTGGATATGTGTGTGGGTTGTGGGGGGTGGGTCATGTGTATATATATGTATGTTTACATACATATGTACAGATACATATGGACACATATTTTAGGAAATTTCAAGCCAAAAATAGTTGTTGATAAACTTTTTATTATAGGAGTTAAGAGTAAACATCAGTGCTATGGAATCTCACCCATGTAGAGCCACCCTCTCCCTTAACAATAAGAGGTAAATGAGGCATTACATTATTTCTCTAAATGCATTTTTCAATTTTATTTTTTCTGATCTTTATAATTTTTAGGTACAGCAGAAGGAAAGTGGCCTAAAATATAAATCTTTTCTGGACTTCGCGGGTCTTGATTTACAGATCTTCTGGAATTTTTACAGTAAATTAAAGCAAAAGTAGGTCAGAATTTGTTTTAAGGTGATAAAACTAAAAACACTAAGTTTTGTTATTCTCATTTTTTTGCTTCCTACTAGTATATATGCTGATTTGAGATGTTTGGTTATTATTGAAAATAACACCCCACATTTCTATGAAATACTTAATTTCTATAAAATACTCAATATAGTGATAAGCAGCCCAAGTATTATAGTACCTCCTCATTTTACAGATTAGGAAATAGGACCAGAAGTGAGTTTTCTTCCCCACAATGGGCAGAGTTAGACTGGAACTGTGTTTTCAGACTCCTAGTACAATGTCTTTTCTGTTCTGCTCTTCTTCCTCTTGGTCGGCTTATTTTCAAGGAGCCAGACACCTAGAGGAAGGTCCTGTGTAGACAGCTATCTGGCTTTGGAGAGTAAAAGCAACTTGACCTTTCGCTGCCTGATATTCTTCATCTTTCTGTAGCCCGAGGGAAGAATGCGTCTGTGCCCAAACCCTGCTTCTGCAGCTACTCCAGAGCTGCTTCTCGGTGCTTCAGGGAGATGAGCTGGCTGCTTCAGAGGAGGAAAAGGCTCCAGCCCAGAGCCCCAAGGGAGTAGAGGCTGCCAAGGAGCTCTACACACACTTATGCGAAGGTAGGGATTTGGTTTTTTTTATTTATTTTATTTATTTATTTTTTTTTGAGACAGAGTCTCGCTTTGTTGCCCAGGCTAGAGTGAGTGCCGTGGCGTCAGCCTAGCTCACAGCAACCTCAAACTCCCGGGCTCAAGCAATCCTGCTGCCTCAGCCTCCCGAGTAGCTGGGACTACAGGCATGCGCCACCACGCCCAGCTAATTTTTTCTATATGTATTAGTTGGCCAATTAATTTCTTTCTATTTATAGTAGAGACGGGGTCTCGCTCTTGCTCAGGCTGGTCTCGAACTCCTGACCTCGAGCAACCCGCCCGCCTCGGCCTCCCAGAGTGCTAGGATCACAGGCGTGAGCCACTGCGCCCGGCCAGGTTTTTTTCTTTAATGTGACCTTCTGCTGGTAGCCCACAGGGCCTTTTGCTGTGGAGAAAGAGGGAGTCCTGTGACCGTGCAAGCCAGAAAAGGGCTGCCACTGTGGGCAGCGAGTGCTTCTTCGGTGCTCTTTTGCATTACTGGTTTGCACTCAGGGTTTATTTCTTCATCAGCTGACTTCATTTCTTCCTGGTTTCAGATGTACTGCTGCGTTATATTGAGAATAATTACTGTCACACTGTTGAGCCTTAATGTCAGCTAAGACACTGGGATGAGGCTGATAGATTGAGGGGGAGAGACTAGTGATAAAGGTGAAACACACGTGACCATCTGAAGTTATTTTTAAATCTTCGCCAAGTTGTGTCTCAAAAGAATAGGACGTAATGCAATAAAAACTGGTACTTAAACAGTCCTTGTTCTAGTTAAATGTAAGCCAACAATAATTTGCTTGCACAGCCTACAAAGTGGAGAATAGTGAGTTTATAGGCTAGTTATAGCAGATGTGTATTGTAAGTGAATAGATAGACTATATTAAAGCTGATTCAATTGTTCATTTTTATCAGTGGTAGATAAGGTGGATGGAGACTCTGTGCCTGTGGAGATATTAAAGCAAGAAGTCAGGAATACTCTTCTCAATGGGGCTGCCATCTTCTTTCCTGATCGACAGACCCGGCGAAACCATCTCTTCACCATGATGGTAAGTATTCACTAAAAGTCTGGATTCCATTTCTGAAGGCTATGAGGATGAAATTTATTAGTCTTTGTTTTCTAGGAATATAGTAGTGTCAGTTTCAATTTCCCAAATATTTGTTAATACTATATGCAGAGCTTTGTGTGAGACACATGGATATCTAAGGACATGGCAGTGTACTCAAGGGGAGGATGACAAGTGATCCCATTCAGTGTTTCATAACAAAGTGACAAGATAGCCTCCTTCATCTTTATGATTTGCCTACAATTAAATTTTCTTTTTAACATTTTAACTTTTTATTATAGGAAAACTTAAAATGAATGCAAAAGTAAATGCTTTAACAATTATAAACCCAGGCTAATCTGGTTTCATCTATAATACACCTTACCCGCTCATCCCTCCTTCCCCCATCCAAGCATTATTTCAAAGTAAATCCCTGATGTATTTGATTGGTAAATATTTATGTGTCTGTAAAGAAAAGACAGCCAAATTTTAATCCTCAGCTGGTTCTTTTCACCTTCCTAGACCCTTCTCCACGTCACTCAGACATTAGTACTAAGGGTGAAAAATGCTTTTAGTATTTATAAGTACTTTGTTACGAAATGGAATATTCAGTGCAAAGATCCAAGTTTCTAATTCTGAAAGAAGGATTTTTATATGAAAATGAGCATGATACATGAAAAAAAAATTAACGATAATTTGAAACAAACAAAAACTTCTTTTTCTAGGCTGTACCCAAAACATTTAGTTAAGGGAACTTTAGAGGTTCCTGTGTTACAATGAAGGTAAAACACAGGGAAACATAAGTGACTTAAGGTGATAAATTAGTTAAGAGTGGTTGGGTGCAGTGGCTCATGCCTGTAATCCTAGCACTCTGGGAGGCCAAGGTGGGCGGATCGCTCAAGGTCAGGAGTTTGAAATCAGCCTGAGCAAGAGCAAGACCCCATCTCTACTAAAAATAGAAAGAAATTAATTGGCCAACTAAAAATATAGAAAAAAATTAGCCATGCATGGTGACACATGCCTGTAGTCCCAGCTACTTGGAAGGCTGAGGCAGAAGGATCACTTGAGCCCAGGAGTTTGAGGTTGCTGTGAGCAAGGCTGACGCCACAGCACTCACTCTAGCCTGGGCAACAGAGTAAGACTCTGTCTCAAAAAAAAAAAAAAAAAAAATAGTTAAGAGTGTTCACAAGAAAGCAAAATTATAGGCTGATCTTGCTTATGAACATAATTAGAAAAATCCTAACGAAATGTTAACCAGTCTAACAATATATAAACAAAAGTATAATCCAGTTGGATTTATCCTGGAACTGCAATGATGGTTTAACATGAGAAAATCAATAATTTGAATTCAGAGAGGAAAAAAATTATATCGCTAAATGCATAAAAAAAATTTTTTTTTTTTTGAGACAGAGTCTTATTTTGTTGCCCAGGCTAGAGTGAGTGCCGTGGTGTCAGCCTAGCTCACAGCAACCTCAAACTCCTGGGCTCAAGCAATCTTTCTGTCTCAGCCTCCCAAGTATCTGGGACTACAGGCATGTGTCACCATGCCCGGCTAATTTTTTCTATATATTTTTAGTTGGCCAATTAATTTCTTTCTATTTTTAGTAGAGATGGGGTCTTGCACTTGCTCAGGCTGGTTTTGAACTTCTGACCTTGAGCAATCCACTTGCCTCGGCCTCCCAGAGTGCTAGGATTACAGGCACGAGCCACCATGCCTGGCCCCATAAAAATTTTAAATAAGATTAAATTCTGACGGTGATTAAAACAACAAAATCATTAAAAAACTCAAAATAGAAGGAATCTCCCTTAATCTGGTGGAGGGCATGTGCCCAAAACCTATAATAAATGTATTTGATGGTGGGTCACTAGAAGCATTCCTTTCAAAATCAGGAATAAGACAAGGATGCTCACTGTCACTGCTTCTCTTTGATATTGTATTGGAGGGCCTAGCCAGTGCTATAGGACAAGGAAGAGAAATTTTAAAATAACAGTTGGAAATAATTATCTGCAGATGATATGATTTCAGATTATTTTTATTGGCTGTGTAGACAAGCAATGAGTAGAATTACTAAAAAGAATATGACAAAGAAAACTAGATACATTTTAAAAAGGCATTTCTATATGCAACAGCCAGTTAACACACATAACAAGTGCTCTGTAGGATGCATAAAGGTCTACAGAAATAAAGGAGGGAACAAAAGAAGCATAAAATGTGGTCCCTGATGGCAAAGGGCTACAGACACCTGCCACAAGGAAAAAATGATTCCATCTGCAAGAAGCATTTAGAGGAGAATTATGTTGAGGCTGAATGATTGAGGAAGGTTTCAGAGAGGAAGAAGGATCTTTGTATTCCTGCTATATATAAAATTTGCATTTCAGCTTGAGGAATCACTTCTCACATTGTGAGTTATAAAACCTTTGACAGCATCAGCTGACCTGACCCACTGGACTATGGGTGGGTCTCTGTCCTACTTGTTTGCTGCAAGCATTTGCCAGGTAGCTGAGCATATGCCCCACACAGAAAAATAGAAAGAGGACATATGACTTCTTTTTTTGGCATATGACTTCTTGAACGACATTGATGTCTATAAGCACAGCATCCCAGTCACTTTCCCTTTGCCCATCCCTTCTGACATCAGTGATAAGAGTTATTTTCCCTTCTCATGCTCATGAGTTGAGCAGCACTGCCAACCTTTTACAGTCCTAAGTAGTTCTTTCTCCATCGAGGTATGATTCCTATAACTGTCACCATAGACTGTAAACCTACAGGATCACGGGAAAGCTTTGATCCCCTTTGTGTAAAAACAGAAAGTTCACCGGGAATGTACTCTGACCCTGCCTTTTGCTCTTGGGATGGCATGCCCAGGGATGAAAAGTATACATCTTTTGGAGGTCATCTTCCTAAGCAGGAAAGCGTGAAGATGTTAACTTTGGCAGTAAATGAGTACACCTGCCATCTTCCGATGAGATGGTTGATTCTGCCCCCTCATAGCGCTGAACCAGGTTCTAGTTGGGCACTGTGAGGTGGTCTGCTGACCTTGGCTTTCCTCATACTTGGGAACAGGGGCTGGTGGTATTTCAAACTGCTCTAAGTCTCTGGAACATTATGGAGTAGATTTTCTGAATGCTTCTGGTTTTTTAGAAAAATGTCACCGAGCAGGAGCACAAGCAGTCCCTGCAGCTCACATTTCGTTCACTGTGCACTTATTTTAGGTAAGTTTATATACCTTTCACTTGTTAAATATTTCAAATCTTTTCAAAGTTGATTTCTTTAGCTGTCCCTTCCTTTTTTGTGTTTTTGGAGTAGTACTTTGCTCAGCTAGAAAGCTACGTTTCTGTAGTTAGTCATCGCTAGGCACAGGAGTGACCAAAATAGTGGTAAAATAGTAATCTGGTTGACAATTAACCCAAGTCCCAGTCATTATAAGACAAGTTAGAGTTGAACCCATCGAGGATCTGTTTGAACACTTCAGTTTCTAAGTGAAAGCCAAAGGAGTTTGGGGTCCTATACTCAAGTATGCAAACTCAGCCACATTAAAGCTAACTCCAGAAGCACAGAATGGTAGTTTGCAGAAGGAATTGTTCTGGGAAGAGAGAACTTGGAGATTGTTATGTGTTTTGACTACCATAGAAGCTAATGGGCCTGCATCACTGGAGGTATAAACCCTTGAAGGAGGGAGGGAACTAATAGCCCGAGCAACTGCCTGCAAGTCAGACTTTACCTGGTGTGGGTGCCAGACTCAGAGGCCTGTCTGTATAAAATGCTTTCAGAATCGAGCAGCAATGACGATGAAAGAGCCTGGGGCTGTCATGTGAAGAACATTTGAAGACACAGGGAATGTTTAGCCCAGATTATAACAGTCATGAGATTAGATGTATTTCACTTTGGTGTCCAGTGTGATTCATTCATCCAATTTATACCCCAGGATCTCCTCTAAGAACTGGAGGATTTGAGTCTGTGCCTGGGAAGGACGTGTCGACAAACAGTGGCATGTCCCAGCTGGGACCACGGCCTGTCTTCCTGACCCAAACTCCTCCCTTCCTATAGGACTGACACTAAAATCTTTCTGGATTCTTTTTTGGAACCTTTTAAGATAGAAAGCATGAAAATCCCTATCCTGAAGCCAGGAGTCATGACTAGTTTGTGTCCTTTCAGTGATAAGGATCCAGGCGGCCTTCTCCTTTTACCTGAGAAAAACGACCTGGCCGACATGAACATCAGTGAAGTCCTGGCCGTCATGAACACTCTCCTCTCTGTTGCTGCTCGAGAGGTATCTGATGGCTGCCTCCCTGTTTTCTTCATGCTTGTAGGAGCACATGATACAGCAGTCACTTGTGATTTCCCTTTCAGCCTCATTTACAGTATGAATGTCCTCTGTCAGTTGACCATTACAGGCGGAACACAAAGGTGTCCCAGCTAGCCCCTGCAAACGCGCGAGGGAACTCTTCCCAGTTCTTGGTAGTTTGGGAGGAATAAAACACAGAGGTGCCCACTAAGGCTTCCTGTGAAAAAAGAGGAATGGACTTGTACCCAAGTCCCCTTGCAGTGTCAGTCAGTGAGCCCAGCACACTGTGATGTGTTAGTGGCATGAATTTTGTGGAAAATGACTTTGACTTTTTTCTAAAGATTTCTTAGTCATTTCACAACTAATCAAATCTGAAAATATATTCTTTTTCCTATGCTAATGGTATTATTTAAATTTTGCTTTTTTTCTTTTTTAAAAACATGAAGGATTTTGTTCCTCAAAATGTAGTTCATGCTCCAACTGGAACAGAGTCACCTGGGATGTTTGACAGAAATTTGGATTTCTAGGTCCCACTCCAAGCTATTGCTTTAGAATCTCTAGGGACAGGGCTTGAACATCTGCATTTTTACCAAGCACCCCAAGAGATTCTGAAGCAACAGCACCTTTGTACTAGGGAACCAAGATCTACCTTTTTGGATTAAATATGGGAACCAGAGAGTTAGAGGAGATTTTATCCTAGGACAATCCCAACCACACCCTTGAGGTAACTAATGGTATGGACTTTAAGATATCTTGTCCTGTGGCTGAACTTAGTGTCTTTAAATCTCTTACATTTTTGCTAGTGCTCTACTGATTTCAGGTTGCTCTTAGAGCCGTGATTTCATTCATTCCCAGCTGCCTGGAGTGAAAGGCCAGTCAGTAATTATTCCCCTAGTTCACCTATAGCCATCTTAGAGAGCTAGTAGTGCGACTGGGTTATCATTAGCCAGGGTCACACCGAGGCGGACCACTGTTTAGATCTAGTAGTAATTTAAATACAGGGTTGGGATTGCACCATGATGCCTCTATTTTTTAAGGTAACATTGACTTTATAAGCCTTAACTTTATTTTTGATCAATGCTCTATTTTCTGCTGTCACATTCATTTTCTCTTGCTTTCTGGCTTATTTCCAGACTCTTCTGCCCATCCCTGAGTCTTCCTTAAAAAATCTTACTCCAATCTACTGCTCATCAATGTTTGCTCTCTGCCCCATTTAGCCACCGCTCATTCTTATCTCTGTCTTTATTTCGGCCATTTCCCACACCTTCCCTTTCTTGCTCTCAGACCTCTAAAGCCTAAACTGAGCTCTTGCCCTCACCAATCTTTCTTCTATAGTCACATCATCAGTGCCAATGAGCAGAAAACTTCATTGTTCTCACCTGGTTTTCACAGGTGTTAATTCTGCCTCCTGTGTGAGGAGTTGGTGTGTGCTAGAGCCAGGACTGAAACCTGAGCCAGTTGACTCCGAGTCTTGTCCTCTTTCCACTAGGTCAGACTTACTGTAAGATTGGTAATGAGATAGCAATTGTCCAAGAGTTTCCCATAGTTGTTTATCATTTAGAGATCAAATGTGTGTCCTTTCTTCCTTTTTATTTACCTGTGATACAAAGGAAGTTAGAGATGTCATGGAACCTCCTTGCCAGAGATCATTGTAGCCATTTACATATTTCTCTGAATTATCTTTCAGTAAAAACACTTATGGTTATACTAAAGAGGCAGGATTAGAACAGGAAAAAAATTCAAAGGTGGCCTAAAATGTACCTAGTCTGAAATTGTTCTCATGACTTTGTTAGTTCAGCAAATATCCACTAAATGCCTGCTGTGTTTGAGGCCCTGTACTAGACACAGGGGATACAGTGATAAAAGCACAGTCTTGAAGAGCAGACAAACATGTAATCAGGATGTTTATCAATGCGAACAATGCAGCAAGGGCTGTCAAGTGAGCACAGGGTCCCGTGGGGTACAGAAGAGCATACCTACTGCTATCTGGTGGAAGGGGCAGTGGAGCTGGGGAAAGGCTTTCTGGAGAAGATGGTGCTGGAGCTTTATTTGAGACCATGAATAGGGTTTAACGAAGCAAAGAAGAGGAAGGAGGCACTCCAGGTGGAGGCAGCAACATGTGCAAAAGGCCAGTGATGAGATGGGGAAGAGCAGATATTTGAAGAGGAGAATAATAATTGAGAGACTTTGAACATGCTGAATTCATGGTTCTGGTAGGACTCCAGGTGATGAGATCTGGTTGCACACTCAGGAGATAAGTCAGTGTTGGAGGTTTTGCAATCAATGACAAACAGGTGATAGTTGAAGCCATGACTGTAGATGCCATCACATCTCCATGCAGGGGCATCTTAGGGATATCTACAGAGAGGCAGCCAGGAGAGTAGGAAGGAGTGGCAGGAAGATATTCAGGGGAGATAGAAGCTGAGGAAGGAGAGGATTTCAAGAGGGACAGTGGTCAGCATAGTAGTCCGAGGTCAAGTGGAGAGGCTTTGCTCTCTAGGAGGTAGATGGCTTTGAGGAGTGGTGTCAACAGAAGCAGTATAATGGGAGGGAGGAGAAAAGCAAAACCAGAGCAGATGTGGGCAACTTTCTAAATGAGATATACATAGAAAGAGTATTTGTGGACGGACAGCTTGAAGAAACACCTGTCTGTCGTAAGGACTAGATGTTAGCAGTATCTTTGAAGTCTAGTCCCTCAACATGCACATGCCCTTTTATGGTGCACCCTCCTCCTTCCTTGCCAGACATCACCACCACTCTGAAGTTTGTAGTCATCATTCCTTTGTTTGTTCTTTCTAGTTATCCCTACACAGCATGTCTGTTTTGCCTGGTTTTGACCTTTTATGGAAGGTCAAACAACATCTGGAATCATATGGTATACAATCTTGTGTGACTTTTTTTTTTTTCACTTAGCAGTGTTTTGAGATCATTCATGTTGATGTATGTACTGCCTTTTTTTTACTGGTGCACAATATTCCCTTTATGAACATTGCACAATTTATTTATCCATTTTATTTTGAAGGGATAGTTGGGTTGGTTCCAGTTCAGTGTTGTGTCATGAACATACCTCGTGTGGTTCTTATGTGCAAGAGTTTGTCTCTAGAGGTAAGGTGACTCTTCAGAGAGACTCCGGAGAACAAAGATGATGGTTAGAGAGCCACAGAGGGATGAAGAATTATTTTTTTAAGGTGGGAGAGGTTTGATTGAAGGTTCAGGGGAAGGAGCCAGAAAGAGGAGATTTGAAGATGTGAGAGAAAGAAGAGATACTGGTTGGGTAAGGTTCCCAGGGTGGCAGAAGGCAATGTCCTGTGGAGTGAAAATGTGTAAAGCTTCTGAAAAGCTGGAGGGCAAGAGAGGAGTTTTCATAATACCGTAGTTCTTGGTCACTTGAACACTCTTTCATGACTGTTCCCATATCCATAGTATTTTTTTTGCTGATGACAGCTGATCCCTTAGAGAATGCCCTTGGCTGTGTTCTGCGAATGGCCTTCTCGTGAATGCTTTCTTTGTGTCTCCTCCCTTGCAGTGTGAGCTGCTGATGCTCAATGGGGCCCAAGGCGAGGCTGGCTCTGTGCTGTTCTCCCTGTTCTGGTCCGTCCAAGGCAGCCTGCTCTCCTGGTGCTACCTGCAGCTGAAGAGCACGGATTCTGGAGCCAAAGATCTTGCTGTGGACCTTATTGAAAAATGTGAGTTTCAATATAAAATCCATGAAGACAGACAGGTGTTTGGGTTTGACTATGTGTGTATTCTCTTCTGTAGTAACTCATGCATCAGGTGTGCATATGGCTTTCTTTTCTTTATTATAATTCAGGTCTTTGATTTGTTTTAGTCTTTTTTTTTTTTTTCCAAGACAGAGTCTCACTCTGTTGCCCAGGCTAGAGTGCCATGGTGTCAGCCTAACTGACAGCAACCTCAAACTCCTGGACTCCAGCAATCCTCCTGCCTCAGCCTCCCAAGTAGCTGGGACTTCAGGCATGCACCATCATGCCCAGCTAGTTTTTTTCTATGTATTTTTAGTTGGCCAATTAATTTCTTTCTATTTTTAGTAGAGACGGGGTCTCGCTCTTGCTCAAGCTGGTTTTGAACTCCTGACCTCGAACGATTCTCCTGCCTCAGCCTCCCAGAGTGCTAGGATTACAAGCGTGAGCCACCACGCCCGGCCTGTTTTTGTCTTCTTAAAATGGAATGCTATAGCATGTAGTTTTGCCCAGAGTTTTCTGTTTTAACATGGTAATATGTCTAAGTATTTTTATTGTACAATAGATCATTTCACAGCCTAAACATTGCCTCCGAGTTCATACAGCACTCTTAGATGATGTTTTCACTTTTCAGGAATAAAAGCCTGTTATCCCTGTTTTAATCAAGACATCTAAAAATGGAAGTCTTACACTTTTAAAATCTAAGGTATATGAGCACTGCTGTGACTCAGATTCATGTTCTGTAAACCCACAGAAAAGTATGTGAAACCCAGCAGATTCTGAGAAATTTTATGTGGAAAATTCAGTTCCATCAAACTTGGTCTCAGAAGCTGTGTTAAAAGTGCTTACAGTATTGGGTCCTGCCACGTAGAGCTTGGCCTGCAGGGTTGGCACAGCTGATGCATGGACCCATCCTAAAGGAAAAGGAGAGGCTAACAACTGGGTTGATAAACCATGTAACTTCACCTATAAAAGTGCTGTCTCCCCATCATCTAAAAGTAGCAAAGACAAAAACGTCACTCACTTTAAAAGCAATCTTTTATTGAAAATTTGCACTGTTTCTCCCTGCCAGAGGAATGTGTTTGGATGACGCTTTATGATTTCATGGTCTTTGTGGTCTTGTGGAATCCCCTCCACAACTTCTCTGGTTCTGTTTGGCTTTGCCCTGGGTGATAACTAAGCAAGTAATGTTTTTACTATATAAAATATTAATTTCTTTATGTTTTGATAGATGTGGCACAATTTCTGGCAAGCATGAGAGTGATTCTGGAATCCCTTTTGTCGCAGTATAGTGGCAAAACCATTGTAGAAAGATTGTGTAATTCAGTGTTTTCAATGGCAGCTCGTCAACTGGTAAGGAAAGATGGCAGCTGTTTGTAATGAGCAGGGAGGGGAATGGGGATACACATGCCCAGGCAGAGTCTGAGGTGGACACTAAATGCTCTGTCCCTCTTCCTTTAGGTCATCTTCCTGCTGGATTTCTGCACTTTAGACATTTCACACTGCACACTCTTGAGAGAGTTTAGTGCCTTAACAGAACTGCTGAAGAAGCTGTGCAGCGACCCTGAAGGAGGGCTGAATAAGGTAACTCAAGTGGCGCTTGAGCCTGCTTTGTACTCTCTCTTAGGAGTGGTGTGACTAGGCTTCCTGAAGCACACCACCGAGCTACGCAAATAAACTCCCTCTAAAAGACCCCTGTTATTTTATCAGGGGCTTTGCCAACAAGGATAAATACCAGTCCAAGTTGATTTGGTATGGTCAGCATACCAAGGAGGTCAGCATACACAGGAGGAGATGCAAAAAAGAAGCTATATACAGATTAATCTCATGCTTATTATCTTATGAAGTTATATAAAAAACCATGTAAGTGAATACCCAGATAGAAGTCCAGAGGAGAAAATGTATGTTGAAAGGCAAATTAGAAGGTTTGGTATTTCAAAGAATTTTCTTACTTAATTTTGTAGTACACAAAGTTTTTTTACTATCTTGTTTGAGTTTTACAATAACCCTGTGACAGTGGAAAGGGCATATATATTTATATTTAATAGGTAAAAACTCAGGAAAAATAAAAAAAACACAAAGAAAGGAGGGAAGGAAGAATGGACTCAGATTTGCCAGGGACCCAAGAGGCAATGTGAGGTTTTCAAACTCCTAACTCAGTGATTTTTCCACTGGAAATTCATGCTAGTAATGATTTGTAAAAAATAGTACTGTTATAGTTAAAAGTTAAAAGCTGGTTATAAAGTTCCTACTGTGTAATAAAAGCACATGTCTACTCTGCTGAGCGATGGATGTATGTGGTCTATTGGCAGAGGTGGGAACCTCAGGTGATAGCTCGTTTAGGGCTGTGAAAGCCCATCGGCCTGGAGCACCAATAGAGAAACAGTATTCTGCATGTGGCTGGGTGTTGAGTGATGAGAACCTTTTCTCCCCCAACTCGTTTGTTTGCATAGCTGGATGTTGAGACCTGGCAACAGGAACAGCCTGTGGTATTGCACACATGGACTAAGGAATCTGCTCACAACTATGAAAACAATTGCCATGAGGTTTCTGTCTTTGTTAGCCCAGGGGCAACCTATTTTGAGGTTGAATTTGATGAGAGATGTGAAACTGAAAAAAGGTAAGCTCCCCAAGTTCTTTTTTTCCCCAAGCAATCATGGAACAAAAATTAAAGAAGGACAGTAATAGAGATTATGCCTTCACAGGTATGACTATCTGGAATTTACTGATGCTAGAGGTGGGAAAACACGCTATGACACAAAAGTTGGCACTGATAAGTGGCCTAAGGTGAGTGGTATTCAGGGAAAGAGATGAAATACTTCCGCGCCAAGTCTTCCCCTTTGTCAGCCTCAGGGAGCAATGGAGGTGTGGTCTTTGAAGGAAGCATTTATGTAATACTTTTGTCAAAAGAAGGGCTTATATCAGAGTTTCACAAACTACAACCTGTCACCTGTTTTGTAAATAAAAATTTTTTGGAACACACAGGCATGATTATGTATTATTTATAGTTATAGTTGCTTTGGCACTCAGTGTCAGAGTTGAGTAGTCACAACAGAGACTACGTGGCCCCAAAATTTGAAAATATTTGCTATCTGGTTCTTTTTGGAGACAAAGTCTCTGTCACCTAGGCTAGAGTGCAGTGGTGCCATCATAGCTCACTGCAACCTCAAACTCCTGGGCTCAAGTGATCCTCCTGCCTCAGCCTCCCGAGTAGCTGGAACTATATGTGTGTGCAACCATGCCCGGCTGATTTTTTTCAGTTCTTTGAAGAGATGGAGTCTCGCTTTTGCTCAGGCTGGTCTCAAACTCCTGACCTCAAGCAATCCTCCCACCTCAGCCTCCCAGAGTGCTAGGATTACAGGTGTGAGCCACCTGGCCTGCCTGGCCCTATAACAGTAAAAGTTTTCCAGCCACTACTTTATATTAACATTGTCCAGAGTAAATGGGGAGCTTGCATCCTTAGCAAAAAAGGGCTGATGGGTCCAGGAGGATGGCCCAGATCATGGCAGTGAAAGCCGGGAGTCCACCTCACAGTTAGATCCACTTCTTTTCACGGGCTGGAGGTTAAGTGCTGGCTCAGACTGTTGACCTTTTCTTTGCTGTCAGTGGTGTAGGTTGGGAACAAAGGAATGAGCAGGCGTGACCCCTGGCTGAGTAGGTAGTGGGCAGGTGCTCATCCAAGCTTTAGAAAGCTGAGTAGCAATTTTTTGCCAGTGCTGCTTCCTCATGAGGTACAGTTATGAATTTTCTGTTTCAGTCAGCCCTTCGTACTTTTCTCCTCTCGTAGTTTTGGACTTGTGGAAATTGAGACCAGTTTTATCTTTTTTTTTTTCTTTATTTTTTTAGTCCCTCCTCTCCGTTTTAAATTTAGATGTTGAGACTCCAAGAGCTTGCTTATTACCGAAATGCTTCCTCCTCCAACCTGTTTGACCACTTGACTTCTGTTTGTCTCTAGAAAGTGACCTTTAAAGCGGGTCCTCGGCTGCAGTTCCTCTTTCACTCTGACAGCAGTAACAATGAGTGGGGCTACAAATTCACTGTCACTGCCTATGGCCTGCCTGACGTCGCAGTGTCTTGGGGGTTGGATTTACAACTCCTTGTCTCCCGACTGATGGGACGCCTCGCCTCCCAGTGCATGGCACTCAAGTCCGCGCGTCGTAAGTCCACATCCCTGTTCCTTCTTTCCTTCTTGCAACCATGTTGAAGGGCGAGGTGCACTCTCTCTCTATTGTAGGCCATCTCCATGCAATGGCAGAGCAAGGTGTTGATAATATTCCCTTTCAGTTTCCCTTAAGCCAAATTAGATAAAATGTCTACTTGGCACCATTGTAATGAGCTTCTTGACTCCACTTTGGAACACATCACAAAGGATGCTGTGGATTTCCTCTGTCTGTGGAGGAAAAGGAGGGAGAGGGAACTGTTTTTTAGCAGCATAGTTAATCAGTTCTTTGTAAGTCAAGTTAGGTATAATCCAACCAGAAGGCAGAAGTATAGACTAAATTAATTGTGTATCTTTTAAGTATGTGAATATTTATGTAAGTGTATGTAGAGATGTGAATATGGATTTCATCTTAAAGTGATCTGTTCAAATTAGTTATTAAATTCTTCCAAGGAACAAGAATTATAGAATAAAACCTTCTAATGGATTTTATTTCTTTATCACTTCTTGAGTTTTTCTCATTGTAAAAGTGAAATATCATAGAAAGGTTACATAATGGAGAAAAATCAAAGAAAAGTAGAATCATAAATATTATTAACATTTTTATTTATTTATACCTAGTGTTTTTTTCTATGTTTATTTTAAACATATATATGATGGATATTTAATGATTATATTTTACAAAATTAAGTTTACAAATTATTAATGTTTTCCCATAATTAAATATTCCTAAATCCCCTCCTGTTACACTCTAGAGGTGGTTCGCATTCTATTTTCAGCTTACTGAACAAATTAGTCATTTCACAGGTACCTTGTAACTGAAGTTGTTCTACAGAATAGCAGCATTTCAGGATTTACTAGTTTAGGTTAATCTGTGATACGTGTTTATGAAGTATCGCAATTATATTCTGGTAAATGTGGGTGAATTTCCTCTTTTCTATACCAGTTTAAAGATTCTCAGTGTATTAAGGAAAGAATAGAACTTTTATGAACCTTCTTCTCTTTCCAGAGTTAGGAAGTAACATGGCAGTACCTCAGGCAAAAATGGCATTAGTCCTAAACTCCCCTTTGTGGAAACCTGTCTTCAGACATCAGATTTGTCCAGAGTTGGAATTGGAAGCAAACTGGCCCACTCAGCCCCATCAGGATAGTAAGGAGGTATTTACTCTTCTATTTTCTTTATATTTGGAGTGGAAACTGTTTATCAACATTAATTACTTTAAATTATAAATATCTGTGTTGGTATCTTGTCATCCCCATTAAGCAGTTAGCTCCTTGAGGACAGAAACTATCCCTTGTGAATTTGTCATCTCCGCTGTGTACCACAGGAGCTAGTGCGCAATGGGTGTTGAAAAATATTGAATGAATGACTCTTTAGCAAAATGTAGGAGGTGCTCATAAATCTGTCTTGATGGAGTTATCAAGCAAACAAATTGAGTATATTTCTAGTGCCTGCTGAGTCAGACTTTAGAGTAAATGATTTGTGCTATACCTTTTGTTCGCTATAGAAGTATAGCACATTATTTAGGTGCATAGTATTTTAAAAGCTAAACAAGTCTGCCCTGTCTCTATTTTTCATTTCTGCTTCCCTCTATTTCTGTTCTACTACTTCCTCTCCCCCCACCTGCCACTGCCTCCCCCAACCCCACCCCAGGTTATTCAGTAGTTAACTGCTGAATCCAGTGGTTCTTCCTCAGTTTCTCTTCTTTTGCATCTAACTGTTCCATTTGCCTTCTTTATTGACCTTTCTTTACTCCTCCTTCTCTAAGGGGTAGGCTTTATTCAGGCTTCCTCCTCTTTCCCACAACCCACCGAGACTTCATCCTCTCTACTCTCGTCCACTGTCATATCTGCAGGATTAATTCCTAAGTGTCAGTTTCCAGCCCTGGTTCTTCTCCCAGGCTTCGGTTACCTATCTCCATCTTCCTGTTAGGTATTTCCATTTCAGTGTCCTTCCTGACTCCCGTTAACTCAGAAATGTAAAACTGAATGTCTTCCCGACTGCTTACTTCTGTGATTGTTATTGTCATTTCCCCAGGCCTTAGGCCACTGCTCCCTAGCGTTCCCTTCGTCCCCACCCTGCTCCCACCCTGCCTGTCCACTCAGCTGCACGCTCTATGAATTCTTCCTTGTGATGTTCATCTCTGTCCCTTCCTCTGTCTCCTCCTTTATCCAGGCCCTCATCTCGCACCTGCATTATGACACTGGTACCTACCAAGTTTTTTTTTAATCGCTGCATTATCTTGTCATTCCACTGCCAAGCACCATTAATGGCTCCCCATTGCCCACAGGGTGAAGTCTAACTCCTCAGTGTGACAGTCAAGGCTCTCTGCAGTCTCCTTTCACCTTAACTATCTGACTCTAGTTCCCACCACTCCCCAGCTGAGACTTCAGGCCAGGTCAGTCTCCCCACTGACTCGTAACCTCTGCTAATGGTTATGTTCCTCAGGGCCAAACCTGCCCATCCTTCAGGATCCAGCCCAAAGCCCCTATCTTCCAGGAGGCTTTTCTTAATTACTTTAACCTGCCAGGATCTCTCTCCTTGGAATTCTTTGCACTGGGTATCCCGTCTAGGCATTTGGCACTTGATAATCTTTTGCTTTATGGTAGTGCTAGTTTTAATGCTTTTGATGTTTTATTTATGTTTACCCCCTTTTTTTTTTTAACCCATATATCTGTCTGGTCTTCCTAAAATAGATTTAAACTTCCTGAGAATATGCACCATGTTTTATACTTCTGCTTTGGCCTAGTAGTTGCTCAATTTTATTTTTTGAATAAATGTGTTAAACATGATGGATTTTCCTTGCTTGTTTTCAGGTTAAGAACATTTCTGATGATCCCTGCTGCCATTTTCTTCTTGATTTTGCCCAATCACAGCCTGCTCAGAACTTCTGTGGGCCATATTCAGAACTTTGCAAAGGATTCATACAGGCATGTAGAAAACAGGCCCCAAAGACAGATATAGTTGCTGGTTCCACTATTGATCAAGCTGTGAACGCCACCTTTGCTGCTCTGGTGTATCGCACTCCAGATTTATATGAGAAGCTGCAAAAATATGGTAACTTATATTACAGGGAATATTTTTGATCTGAAGGCTAATTGCTAAGTTTTAAGAAAGCCTATCTTAACTGAAAATTTTAAATTATTTTAAATATAAACACATTTCTACAACTGTAAACATCATCTTGTTAGTCCTGTTTTGCCAATCAAAAGATTCATGGGCAATTTATAGTTAACAGATTGTAATGTGTGGCGGGCAAGTAGCCTTGAGTTTTAGTATTAGCAGATAATTAGTGATTATACAGAATTCTCAAGGAAAACTGCCAAGAAATTTGATGGCAAAAAGCCTTAACTCGGGTCATGGTCCCAACGCAAGAACTTAGAAGTTGTGCAGCTTCAGGTTAATCACACAACCTTTCTGCACCTCGGTTTCCTTATCGGTAAAATCAGTTTAAAGTTGAGTAGCTCTAACAGTCTAAGAAATTCCAATTAAAACCACAGATGTTTAAGTTACTGAGTGTGCTAATAATCTAGGAGAAAAATGTAGGTATTCTTTTTGTTGTTGTTGTTGAGACAGAATCTCACTCTGTCACCGCAGGTAGAGTGCAGTAGTATCATCATAGCTCACTGCAACCTCAGACTCCTGGGCTCAAGTGGTCCTCCTGCCTTTGCCACCTGAGTAGCAAGGACTATAGGTGCACGCCACCACACCTGGATTTTTTTTTTAAGAGATGGGGTCTTACTATGTTGCCCAGGCTGGTCTCAAACTCAAATAATCCTCCTGCCTTGGCCTTCCACAGTGTTAGGATTACAGGTGTGAGCCATAGCACCTGGCCTTTACTCACTTTTTTTTTTTTTTTTTTTTTTGAGACAGAGTCTCGCTTTGTTGCACAGGCTAGAGTGAGTGCTGTGGCATCAGCCTAGCTCACAGCAACCTCGAACTCCTGGGCTCAAGCAATCCTACTGCCTCAGCCTCCCTAATAGCTGGGACTACAAGCATGTGCCACCATGCCCGGCTAATTTTTTTCTATATATATTAGTCGGCCAATTAATTTCTTTCTATTTATAGTAGAGACGGGATCTTGCTCTTGCTCAGGCTGGTTTCGAACTCTTGACCTCGAGCAATCCTCCTGCCTCGGCCTCCCAGAGTGTTTACTCACTTTTAATAGTATTTCTACTTTAGAAATTTTAGTTCGAAGTAACACAGTGAACTCATACAGGTATTTGTGGCTTAACTGGTGATTTTTTCCCCATGCCTCTCTTACCACCCCCAGTGTGTGAATGTCAGGAGGAATTTTTCTATACTTTAGCAGATTTAGATGGAGGTACTTTATGCTTAATATTACAGTTGTGTATTGTGTTACCTGAAGTAATCTCTTCATCTCTCCTTTCCCCAGTAAATAGTGGAGGCAAGATAGCCCTGAGTGAAGAGTTTGCACAGGTGTATTCCTTGGCAGATGGGATTCGAATATGGATGGTAAGACTTTCCTTTGCTTGTGGTTTTAGTATATTATAGTTTTCCCACCATGATTTCATGGATTAAGATAAATAGTTCTCTTCTCAAGAATATAACTTTAAAATTTTTTAAAAGTAAAGTTCAGTGATATTCATGAATAGATATAAAATAATTTATAAACCTTGAAATCATAATTTGGTGAGAATTGAAAGTCTTCATAGTAAACAGGTTTCAGTAGAGCTCTCCTTCAGTAATTGCAAAAGCCCCTCCATGGAACTCTTTAGACTAGGGCAAAAAGCTTGTTTTAGATATTGGGTGACTTTCCTTTGCTTGTGGTTTTATTATATTATACGTTTTCCCATTGATGTGACAGTTTTAGGTGGAGGGGAGGTCTCTCAGATATATACTTTAGAAAAATGGTTCTGCATCATTGTTTATGACAACACTGACCTGGAAGAACCAAATGTTCATCAGTAAGAGAATGGACAAAAAAAAAATCCTATGTTATTATTTAATACTATATTACAATGAAAGCGAGTGAATAGAGCTATATGTATGAGCATGGAGGGCTCTCACAAACTTGATTAGAAAAAGCAAGTTGCAGAAGAGTGTGTAAGTACAATATAACTTATATGAAGTTTAAACACAAACCATTCTATATGTTGTGTATATAAATATGTAGTGAAATTGCACAAATGCATGGAAATGATAAACACCAAATACAGAAGAATTTATATTTCTTGGGCATAGAGATGAGTACCTATATATTAGTATTATTGTTCTTTATATACTTACATGCATCTCAAATATTATACAGTAATTGAGGGAAAAATCTTTAAATAGGATAGTGGATGGATAATGAAATTGAAAGCAGAAGACTAATTACAGTAGTTAGATGAGGATGGCTTCTGCAAGGGTGGAGATAAAATAATCTGTGGGCTTTGTGATTGATGTGAGTGGTGAGCAGGAAGGAGAAATACAGTACAATTCCCAGGTTGCTGGTTAGGGTGAGTTGATGGGTAGATAGGATTGACCAGGATAGGAAAAGGGTCTTGGATCTGGGAGTAGGGAGGTAGGTTCAGTTTGGGACATGCTGAGTGTAAAGATATCTAGGTTATCTGAGACATCTTGCTGGAGAGTTTAGTAAATGAAAGAATCTAAAGAGCTGATGCTTCACATAAATGTCAAGACAGAGATAGTCTGGATAATGTCAAATCATTTGTAATAGTTTATTTTTAAAAAGTATGAGTTTATACAGGAACAGACAGCTTTGGATAGAATCCATAGTGAGTAGAACATAGTTGGTACCCGACATAGACTGCGTAGATAGAGACCAAGATGAACAGGATCTCTCAAAAGAAACTAAGACATCCTTATCAAAATGGTAGGAGGAGAATCTGAAAAGTGTGTTGACAGAGAAACCAACGCAGTAGTAGATGTTGAAAGAAAAAGAGTGTCTGACGAAGTGAACTATCACAGACAGTTCAAGTAAAAAGGGTTTGCCAATTAAGAAGCCATGTTGTAGATTATGCTTCTAGTTTAGGACAGACTGCAAACAGTTGGACAAGAGGCCAACCTTCTCTTCAAGACCTTGGGGTCATATGCATCACATGTGGCCATCTACCTGGGCTGTAAGCCTTGTGGCCCATGCTGTGACCATTGCCTAGGCTGGTACTAAGAGAACACCATTCTCTCTGGAAGTCTCAGCTTCACTTAGAGGTGTCCCCTCATTCAGTGTAGAATAGATACCAAATTTTGGTCCAACCTCTGCAGCAAACTGGGTGTGTGACACTAGCAAGACTTTTCATTTCTCTAGATCTTACCTTCTTTATCTGTGCTAGGTGGGCTTTAGATAAAGGACCCTCTGGCACCAGCGTTCTAGAAATTTTTAAATAATAAGATCATGGTTACGAACCCCTCCCAAATAACACAGAAGAGAAAGTAGTTCTGCAGATAACACTTTTAGACAGCTTCAAAGCCTGGATGACTTCTAGGACAAACAAGAACAGCTCAGTCCCGTGTCTTCAATAGCTGAATGGTAGCTACAAAGTGCACTGTGATCTCAACACTGTGTGCTTTTGAAGTGGTTTTCTGTGGCTGCCCTTGCTAGCCTGCATGGACGGCATAATTATGTGGCTCAAATCTTCCCCCCAGTTAGAGATGAAGCAGAAGTCCCTGATGAACCTGGGGAATGAAGCAGAAGAAAAACGTGGTTCAGAAGCTGCTGAGGCCAACCCCGAGAGCCTGGGTGAGTGTGCTAATCCCAGCTGTCATTACTAGGCCTTCTGTTTTCATTTCAGAGCCTAGAAAACCAGTGGCCTGCCTTCTAGATTAACTTAGTTGAGGCTGTGTTGACCTAGGGAAAGTGATACAGGCGCTAAATGTAGTTTTCAAAGATGTATCACAAATAGAGAAAATGCTAGAGAGGAGTAGATGTTCATTGATATGCTCCAATATCTTTGGAGCATCTTTCTAATTATTGCTCTCAGGAGTCACTGGATATTTTTTGGGCTACATCTTCTTATATTTTTTAAGTGTGCTCACATTGAAATTTCATGGTGAAATTAAAGAATTATAACACTATGATTTTTGAAATGATAGCATGACTATGTTATTTTAAAAGCTTTTTTCTTTTTTTTTTTTTTGAGACAGAGTCTCACTCTGTTGTTCAGGCTGGAGTGCAGGGGTGTGATCATAGTTCATTGTAACCTTGAATTTCTGGACTTAAGCAATCCTGCCTCAGCCTCCAGAGTAGTTGGGACTGCAGATGTGTGCCACCAAGCCTGGATAATTATTTTTATTTTTATTTATTCTTTTTAGAAACAGGGTCTTGCTATTTTGCCCACACTGGTCTTGAACTCTTGGCCTTAAGCAATCCTCTTGCCTTGGCCTCCCAAACTGCTGGGATTGCAGTTATGAACCACTGTGTCCAGCAAAACTTTTCTTTGTTTTTTTTCTTTTTTTGAGAAAATATACTGAAGTTTTTACAGATGAAATAGTGTGGTGCTGGGATCTGCATAGAGATAATCCAGGGAGTATGGGGAGTTGGTAGGAGTGAAACAAGATTGGCCCTGAGCTGATAATTACTGAAAGCTGGGTGATGGGTCCATGGAGGGGTCCTTATACTCCTCTTTGTATATGTTTGAAAATGTCCCCAGTAAAACTTTCAAATTCGCTGATAAGTCCTGGTGACATCTTGATTTAGGAGATAAAATTTGATTCTGTTCTGTCAGTAATATGTACTCACTGTATTAAGGAAGGTGTTTCTTGCCCTAAACTGTGAAGTTTTAAATAGATTGTTTTCTCTCCTAATGTAGGCAATAAATTTAATTTTGACTTTTTAAAATTTATTTTTTGTGTTTAGCAAAAGAGTGTATTCAGAAGAGTCTTCTATTACTAAAATTTCTGCCCACGGGCATAAGTTCAAAAGAAAGCTGTGACAAATTGGTGACTGCTGATGAAACTGATCATCTCCAGCCACTGGACAGGCGCCAGAGGACAAGCTCTGTGGTGGAAGAACATTTCCAAGCCTCGGCATCTCCCACTGAAGCGGCACCTCCTGCCACCGGAGACCGGAGTCCTGGCTTGGATGTCCGTGCAAAGCTGCTGCCCAGCAGTGGCCCTCCTGCTGCTGAAGTGTCCTCCGCCACAACGGAAGAGCCCCTGTCACCTTCCACGCCCAGCCGGCGGCCTCCCTTCACGCGAGGGCGACTCCGGCTGCTCTCCTTCCGGTCCATGGAGGAGGCCAGACCTGTGCCCACAGTCAAAGAGAAATACCCTGTGCTGAAGGATGTCATGGACTTCATTAAGGATCAGTCGCTCTCGCATGAGAGGTGAGCCAGTCATTACCTTCCCAGGACTTTCTCTTTGCAAGCTGTAGGTACCCAGTCTAGTCAAAGGCTTGGAGTTCATGTTAAAAATGAGCAATAATATTTAGAATAGATCCAGACTACTTGTTTATAATATTCAAGAAAAAGATGGGCTGTGGTGGCTCACGCCTGTAATCCTAGCATTCTGGGAGGCCAAGGCAGGAGGATTGCTCAAGGTCAGGAGTTTGAAGCCAGCCTGAGCAAGAGCAAGATCTTGTCTCTACTATAAATAGAAAGAAATTAATGGCCAACTAAAAATATATAGAAAAAAAAAATTAGCCAGGCATGGTGGCACATGCCTGTAGTCCCAGCTACTCGGGAGGCTGAGGCAGCAGGATCGCTTGAGCCCAGGAGCTTCAGGTTGCTGTGAGCTAGGCTGACACCACAGCACTCTATCCCAGCCATGGCACTCTAACCCAGCCATGGCACTCTATCCCAGCCATGGCACTCTAACCCAGCCATGGCACTCTATCCCAGCCATGGTACTCTATCCCAGGGTGAACAGTGAGACTGTCTCCAAAAAAAAGAAAAAAAAAGATGATTTTTTTTCCCTTTAAACAAGTATTTTTTTACTTAAGATTTGTACAGTATACTGTATGTAAAGTATATATCAATAATGTACTGTTAGAATAGCAAAAGGAAGCATTTATTTTGGTAGCCGCCACTTAAAAATTTATCTTATTTTAACACTGGGCGAAATTTAAGACTAGATATTTTCTGACAAAATTATTGTTCATGGGCCTACGTCTTTGGAAGTATGGCATGTTTTAAATTAGTGAGGAATTTCTTGACCTAAGAATTAAAGCTTTGTTGTCTCTATGGGGAAGTGAAGATATCAAAGTTCCTTTTCAGTTAATTTTTAAAAATGGGTTGGGCTTCTGGACAGTTGGTGGGAACTGACTTGTAATAAGTCAGTTTACTAAAAATAATAAACAGGTATTGATATTCTTCCTACATGGTGTTTCTAATGCCTCACAATAGCATTTCCTTTTTATTAATATGGCAGCAGAACTTGGGTGGAGGGTATATTTTCCTTCTGCCCCTACGCAGGAGTTTTCTGGGGTTTCTGACTTGAGTTCTGTCTCCAGTGTTGTAAAGGTTCTTTCCTTGAGAAAAGCCCAAGCCCAGAGCATCCTCGAAGTCCTGAGGATAATTCAGTATTGTGCAGAGTCCCTCGGACAGCCTCACTGCTTCCATCCGCCTTTTATACTTTTCCTGTTGGAACTTCTGACCTGCCAGAAAGATTTTACCAAGTAAGTGCAAATGACAAGTCTGCAAGGAAAACAAACAGAGATCGTTTTAAAGGAATCCTAGTTGTCTTCTATAATTAATAAACCTATCATTTCCATGTAGGATACACATTACATTTTTGGTTAATATCCTTTTAGTAAGTAAGTACCAGGAACGTGTTTATTCCTCTTGATGAGTTTATCAGCCTTATTTTACCAGACAGTGAGAATTGTGTTCCTCATATAACCATACTCATCATTTGCTCCTAGAAGCTGTGAGCTAAATATGTGCACATTTACAGTAATGACATTAATGTAAGAACTCACAAAGTGGTTCTAACATTCCCTCAATAAATATTTTTTGAGTATTTCCTATGCCAAGCACTGTTCTAGGTGTTATTTATACAGCTGTGGACAAGGCAAACAAGGTTCTATTCTAATGGAGCTTTTATTCTGTTGAGGAGAGAGAGACAATTTTAAAATATGAAAAAAAGGTCAGGCAGTGATATTGTTACATGATGTTTTAGTACAAAGTGGCCTAGTTCGGATGATCAGGAAAGGCAGGCTGAAGAGATGACATGTAAACCGAGAGATGAATGACCAGCTGAGATCAGGCGGAAGGAAGAGCATTAGGAAGGAAGTAAGGGGGAGATGAGGTCAGAAAGTTAGGCAGGAGCCTTATCACTGTAAGATATTTGGATTTTATACTGAGCTGTAGATGGGAAATCACTGGAGATTTTTTAGCCCAGGAGGAGCACACTTTGATTTATATTTGTAAAAGATGCCTCTGGCTACTATGCGAAAAATGATGGGAATAAGAAAAGCAGTTAGGAGACTGTTGCAGGAGTCCAGGCAAGAGATGGTGATGGTTTGAACCAGGCAGTATTACTAGAGATGGAGGGAAAGGATGAGATTCAGGTATATGTTGGAGGTAGTATTGTCAGGACTTATAGATAGATTAGATGTAGAGGGTAAATGAAAGAAAGGAATCGTGGCAAAAGAAACTCCTAGGATTTTTGGAGTTTCTGCTCGAGCAGATGGGTGAATGGTGATGCATGTGACTGAGGGAAAGAGTATGGAAGAAATAGATTGGGGTGAAAATCAGAAGTTTTGTTTGGCCATGTTAAGTTTGAGCTGCTTTTTTGACATCTAAGTAAAGATATCAAGAAAACAGAAGTCATAGTCTAAAGTTCTGGAAAGAAATTAGGACTAGGGATAGAATTTGGATGCCATCAGCATATAGGTGGTATTTAAAGCCATGAGACTTCCTAGAAAGAGTACAGAGATGGGCAAGAAGGGCCCAGGACTGAGCCGTGGTCAAGCAGAGGAAGAAGAGCAATCTAGCAAAGGAGACTGAGGTAGATTAAACCCTAGGGGATGGTGGCGTCACAGAAGCCAAGAGAAGAATATATCTCAGAAGGTAAGAATGGTCAGTTGTGTCAAATACTTATGTAAGAATTTGAGGAAAAAGCACACTGGATTCGGCAACAGTCTTACTGGAGCCATGGGACCAAAAGCCCAACTGGGCTGGGTTGAGAAGAGAATGGGGGCAATAAAATGGAATGAGCACAGACAATTAGTTCAAGAAATTTGGCCTTATAGGGGAGCAGAGAAATGGGGCAGTAATTGGAGAGGGATGTAGGATCAACCGAAAGTTTTTAAGAGATATTAGAGTACTTTTGTGTGCTGGTAGGAATGAATCAGTAACTAGGAAAAGCTTAATGCAGGAAGAGTGGGACTATTTGTAGTAGCAGACATGTAAGTAGAGAGGTTGGCCTTTGACAGAACCAAGGAGAGACACTATCTGTGGTAGCAGGAGGAAATAGTATGGTAGAGATGCAAGTTGGTTGGTAGATTTAGTGGTGCAAAGATGAGGGGATGCCTATGTGATCATTTTTATTTTTTTTAATAAAATAAAGGGATTGTGCCATCAGTGAAAAAATGAAGGTTGAGAAGGAGGTGGTAGCAATTTAAGGAGAAGCAGGAAGGTGTTAGATAGTAATGAAAGCTGAGAAAGTCTACTAGATTGCCTGACAATTTTAAGTGCTTATTTGAAAATTATGGTTGCGAATGTAAAGTGGTGCTAGTCAGCTTGGTTGTGTGGTGTTTCCTCCAGCAACATTCAGCTGTTCTGATAGATGTATAAAATTTCTCAGGCAAACACATGGAGGAAGAAGGAGGTAAGGGAGTTGATGTTTGCCAAGGTGTGATTGTGGGCCATTGAGTCCAAGGCGAGAAGGGAGCAAAGAGAAAGCGTGGGGGAGTAGCGGGTGGAACGGGAGGCAGTGTCCTGGGCTGGGGCTCGCTGGAGTAGAAGAAAAGGCTGTGTGGGAGTTCTGCAGTGGGTGAGCAGGAGGAAAGCTGGGGCAGAGTAGGATGCTCTGAACTCAGCCTTCAGAGGTGACACCATCACCTGATGACATAGTCAAGGAAATAACCCTCACACTGGGATGGCTAAGGGCATGGAAGAGAAGATCATAGGTGGTGAAGATGGCAGAGAATTGAGATAAAAAGGAATGGAGGTATCATTCCTAGGGATATTGAGGTCACCAGGGTGGCAAGAATCAAGTTAGAAATGACAATGAGCTTGGTGCTAAAGTCATCAGTGAAGGGAAGCAGAAGGGTGGGCATTGATTGTGTGCAGAGGGTTAAAGGAGGTCATTTGTGAACAATATTTAATACAGTGTCTGGCATTCAAGTAGTGGTGGGAAGGATGGTTTTTATAGTCACAAAGAAAGACAAATAATTGTCACCGCATACTTCTTCGTAACTCTCTTGACCTAGTCAAATGGATTCACTTGCTGTTTTGTCTATTACTTTCTAAAGTTATTATATTTGTATTAAGTTCCTGTGCTGCTTTATTCAGTTTGCTGCTTCTTGCCTCTTTTTTGTGTAAGGAGTAATGATTATGCAAGTAAAAGATGTTCTGGCAATTGAGTTGGTGATTTCCTCTGTTTCTAGTTATTTTGGACACTTGGAAGGCTGCGGTGCTGAGCTGCACAGAGAAATTCGAGATGCTTACTATCAACTTGTTCTGTTTTTGGTCAAAGCAATTAAAGGATTTAGTAGCATAAATGACAGGTACTGGATAACTTTATAATTTCTAAAGAAAATGTGTATTTTTTCTGATTATAAGAGAAATACATGTTCAATATTAAAAATATAGAAAAACACAAAGGATGAAATAAAAATAACCTCTAATCTTGCCCTCCAGAGATAATCGCTAATGTTAGTTTAGTATATTTTCTCGCAGTCTTTTTTCTATCTAGTGTGGATTGGTCTGGGATTATCTAAGAATGTTATTTTCAGTTTTTGATGTATTATATATTATGTACAGTTTTAAAACTTATATAAAGCCATTTCCCAGCCTCCTCGTTAGTAAGTGGTTTAGATATAAGCCTTAAATCAGATGGTCTTCCGTAAAAATGACATAGCATAACGTTGGCTAGTTTGGGGCTAGCTTTGATCTTGCTGTTAATCGGGAGGTGATTTTTACTACTTAGTCCTTTACCGTAAGATGCCTCTGTGGTAGTCCTGGCAGGGTGGAAACCTTACTTTACTCCTTCCAGAGTTCTTTTGCTTAGCCTTTGAAGAATGTTTGTATGAAGTATGAGACATTTGAAAGGAACCGAGACCAGCAATGTGGAGTTCCCTTCTGCTTTCCAATTATAAGCAAAGCAGGTCACCGACTTGCATTATTTCTGTTGTTTCTGGGCAGCTTTGATAACTGTCACCTTCATGGCTTCTTTAGGTCCTTGCTGCCTGCCTTATCCTGTGTTCAGACAGCGCTGCTTCATCTTTTGGATATGGGCTGGGAACCTGGTGATCTTGCCTTCTTTGTTGATATTCAGTTACCAGAGCTCCTCATGAAAATGTCACAAGAAAATATAAGTGTCCATGACAGTGTGATCAGGTAAGAACACAGTCCTGCACAGTGTAGTTCTGAAATACAGGGACCCTAGTGTAGGGGTAAGAACACAGACTCTTGGGGTTAGACTGGGTAATGTCCTGGCTTTGCCACATATTAGCTGGGTTACTGTGGACAGGCTATTTAACCCCTGTGTGCCTCAGTTTCCTCATCTTTAGTACCATCTTTAGATGGTACCTGCCTCTGAAGCTTGTTGTGAAGAATACACGAGTTATATCTTTAAGTGTTTGGAACAGTGTCTGGCAAGTAGTGGTGCTGTGTAAACTGGTGGTGGTCATGGTGCTATTGTGAACTCTGAGCATGAGGGTCCTCTGCATTTTTGGAGATTGGAGGATATAGCTTGTTGAACTGGAGAATACTTTTCTACATTTTTTATTACATGTATGTGTGATGTTAGTCACTATAACCTCCTGCACATTATAAGGACTTAAATTCTAAGAAAAATTAGTATGCAGTTTTTTTTTCTTTCTAATTTTTATTTTTAAGAGATAGGTTCTCATTATGTTGCCCAAGCTGGCTTCAAACTCTGGGCTCAAGTAATCCTCCTGCCACAGGCTCCCAAGTAGCTGGGACTATAGGCACGCGCCACTGTGCCTGATTTCTTCCCAGTTTTGACCAGTGTTTCTCCACTGTGTTTAAGTCCACTTATTCCTTAGCCACTCATGTGTGTAGAAGAGAAAGGAGAAGAGAATGGGAGAAGAAAAGCAAGTGTTAAGAGAACTGGAAGGAAATAAATGAATAAGTCAACAATGGGATAATTTTTACCCTCTCAGAAGAGCTATTCTGGGAAAGGGGGACAGAATTAAAGCTGTCTCCTCATTAACTGAGCTCAACCATCGCCCTGCTGTCAGGGGGCGCTGTTGGCAGAGGGATGGGGCACAGCACTGGAGGGTATTAGCATGCTGGTTCTTTAACCATCCGCCTGCTCCTTGTCTCAAGCTTTGTCTGCCCCTGCACAATACAGCCTTTGGGGGTGGAACCACGTCCTTCACACCAATCTCTACATCACCTAGCCCAAAGCTGAGTATGCCTGAACTCATTTTGTTGGAATGCATGCGTGAATGAATGTGTATTGGTTGCTTGGTAAATATTTTGCATTTGCTATCAAGCAAATCCTTTTGTGCTTAAAATTCTGGTTGCTAAAATAAACTCTAAACCAAAATTATGGAAATTTATAATGTAGCATCTGATAGGATCCTGTGAGATTATCTATCTGAAACTTTATTTGAAATGAGGAAACTGAGGACTAGGGCTAAGTCACGTGTCAAAGTCTTACAGTAGCTGGCCGTACAGCTGAAGTTGCAGGGTCTCCCAGCTCCCTTCTCATGCTGATTCCACTAGGAAATACTAACCATGTCCAAATCAAACTTCTTTTTTTAAAAAAAAACATTTTATTTGGCCCCAGTGCCTGGCACATAGTAGGTTCACCACAAATGATTGTTGAGTGGAATTATGCAATGTAAGTACAACCTTTCAAGCTCTAATTCCTTGCCTATTATAGTCTATGGAAAGGGTTTCTCCCTTTTTATTGGTCTGTATCTATCAAATACCTGACAAATTCTGAGGCTTTGAAAAGCAATTGACCTTTTCTTCTCAGAAATTTAAAAATGCCCAATCTAATAGATCCACAGGACACAGAGTCTGCTAACCAGTGCCTTCCTTGGTTTTGGAAGAGGCATACTTTTCTCTCTTTATGTCCTTCTTTCAGCCAATGGAGTGAAGAAGATGAGCTTGCTGATGCCAAGCAGAACTCAGAATGGATGGATGAGTGTCAGGATGGCATGTTTGAGGCCTGGTATGAAAAAATAGCCCAGGAAGATCCAGAGAAGCAGAGGAAAGTAAGACCTCTCAACTAGAGTAATCTGAAGTGATTTGCTAGTTTGGAGAGGAGAGTTTGCCTGGGGGGAGTGCTGACAGGCTGTCTCCTGAGAGGGCTGCAGGTGGCATTCAGTACCCTCCTATCTGGTCTTTAGCCTGAGGCCCCTGAATCCTGATCTGACCACACTGATCTGACCTGTGAGAAAGATTCAGGAAAATTGGTTCATGAGACTGATACACAATATTAGGTGTCATTTATTAATTTACAGTGAGAAACAGAGTTGCTAGAGGGCCTGGGCTCAAGTGTCTTTGGGGCAGCACATTCTCTTCCTGTAGGCAAGCAATGTGGGAAGCCACATTTGAATCAGAAGGGGGCCTGGTGAGCTTGGGGCAGCCATATGTATGTGGCATCAGCGTTACATGATTCAAATGCGTAAAGGCATCAGGCTTGGATGGCCTGCCGTGTCCATCTCCACGTTAGGTGTTACGTTTGTCACTACCACATGTGCTAGGCATCTGCTGCCTCAGATTCATTCGTTTTCTAGGTATTGAGTGCCTACTGTGTGCCAGCCACATTGCTCATATTAGTGCCTCTGGGGTGCTTGGATGGAATGTCCCAGCTGGGCCTTTGTGGCTTTCTCTCTCTTGTATGTTAATGTCTCTTAGGGGAGCCATTCTCTAGTTCTAAGGTGACCTGGCATATTTGATGTGGTCCACTACTATGTGATGACTTACTGGTTTAGTTCCCTCATTTCTAGGCCCTAAAAATCAGCTATACTGTAGCCCCCAATTGATTTCCAGTAAAACAATTTGATCATGAAACAGTACCCTTAGTAACCCCCCAGAAAGTTTCCCTTTAAGTGCCAAGAGCAGTGCTCCTGTGGCAGTGTTTCCTGTGTCTGCAGGCACTCCCACTGTCCAACTGAGCACCCAAACCAGGAGTGTGGATGTTCTTGACCCTTCCATTTTACTGGCCCATATCCAGTTAGTCACCAGGATTCCTTCCTTCTGCTTCCTTAATACTTCTCACGTCTGCCTACCTTTCCCATCCCGCTTACTGCTCAGTCCCAGCTGGCATTACCTGGGTTGCTTTAACAGCTTTGGTCTTGCTCAGTCTCCCTGAATCCAGCCTTGCCCCCTTCAATTCATTGCTTCCTCAGCAACCAGGAGAGCTTTCAGAATGTTCAAATCTGAGCATATTACTCTTCTTCTTAAAAAACGGTCAGTAACTCCTTAGACTAGCATTCGAGGCCCTTTGTGGTTTAACTTTTCCCACATTATCTCCCCTTTGTATTGAATCATTGCCAATTTCATAAACCTTTGTCTTTCTTGCCCCCATTTGCCTCCTGTAGAACTTGCTATTCCTTCTATCTGACATGCCCACTACCCTTACCCCCACCCAGCTAATACCTGTTTGTCCCTCAGATCTCAGCTGGGGAATTAATGCCTTTGGAAAATCTTCCTTGACCTTCCTGCCACCCACTGGCAGCCGTAGTCCTCTGCATTCTCTGAGCCTCCCGAATTTGCCTGTCAAAGCACTTATCACACTGTATGGTCATCATCTGTTTGCTTGAGGGAATTCCCAACTAAACACTGAGCTTATTCATCTTCAAATTCTAGCACTTGGTGCAATCCCTGGAACATCTTAAGTACCTATTGAATGAATGAATTGATTAATGAATAGCTGCCACATTAGAAAGTCTGTTGGTTGATTGTGTTTGTTTCGGCCTTACAGATGCACATGTTTATTGCTCGCTACTGTGACCTGTTAAATGTGGACATCTCTTGTGATGGGTGTGATGAGATTGCCCCCTGGCATCGCTACCGGTGTCTGCAGTGTAGTGACATGGATCTCTGCAAAACTTGCTTCCTGGGTAAATTTCACGGGCTGAGTATGCCATATCCGAAAGTAATAAAGTAATAATCGTTTTTGTTTTCTGTGATCTTGTCAATTTTTTTTTAGGTATTTTCTGCTGCTGTTATTTTTGTTTTTTAGTGACAGGGTCCCCAGGCTGGAGTGCAGTGGTGCATTCATAGCTCACTGCAACGTCAAACTCCTGGGCTCACGTGATCCTTCTACCTCAGCCTCCCAAGTAGCTGGGACTATAGGCATATACTGTCTAATGCCCAGCTAATTTTTTTTTTTTTTTTTTTTTTTTGTTGAGACAGGTGTCACTATGTTGCCCAGGCCGGTCTCAAAGTCCTGGGCTTATGTGATCCTCTGGCCTTAGCCTCCCAAAGTGCTGAAATTACATGCATGAGCACCTGGTCCTGGTCATTTTTTAAAACTCCCATCGTACTAAATAAAAATACTGCCCAGCTGTATTCTCTGATTCTTTGGCAAACATGGGCCTTATAACACAACCAAATGATAAGCTCCAGAGCTCTCATTATCTGGCATCCTTCCATCTTCCATCGTGCTGGGTGTAGGTACTTGGTAAATACTCAGGACCAAGGAATGCACATTCAGTGGAGTTTCCAGGAAATAGTTACTGCTTCTGAGTCATGCAGTGTTGACAAGCAGTGAAATATACACACACCCAAAAGCAAGCCTCAAAAATCCTTTCATGCTCTTGACTTGTAGGTGCTGAGGCAAAGCAGATCAGCAGTACTGCACAGTTGAATGCTCTTTGTGTGCATGGGCCAACAGTAAAAGACACAGCCCCTGCCCTGGGAACATAGCCCCTGTTGTAGGCCAGCAGGGAGATTGGACAGATCCAAAGAATATCTATTTCAGTATAAATGGTGTATGTGCTGAGTTTAAATGAATGGTACAGATTATTTCTGGAAAAGTTTTTTTCTTTTGAGACAGGATCTCGCCCTGTCACCTGGGCTGGAGTGCAGGACCATATCTGCCCTGGAAAAGTTTAGAAATAGTAGCAGCATTGCTGCAGGGAGGGCTTGTGAAGGAGGTGGGATGAGAATTGGTCTTTGAAGAAAGTTAGAACCGGATGATAGAAGGAAACATTGGAGACAGTGCCTCCACCAAGGGCAGAGCAAGCCCAGAGACAAAGGAGTAAGCATCTGTAGTGAGTTTAGGTAGACAAGCTTGAATGTCTGTCCAACTAAGTGATGGATTAAGACGAGTGAGGCCCAGATTTTGGGAACCTGATATACTAGACCAAGGGATTTGAATAGTCTACAGACAGTAGGAAAGCTTTTCCAAGCAGAGTATTAACATGAGAGCTATGTTAGAGGAGGGTGGTTTTGTCTGTATAAGTGTTTCTTTTAGGAAATCAGTCTTAGGGCTGGGCATGGAGGCTCACATCTGTAACCCTAGCACCTTGGGATGCCAAGGTGGGAGGATCATTTGAGGCCAGGAGTTTAAGACCAGCCTGGGCAACATAGTGATACCCCATCTTTAAAAAAAATAAAAATTAGCTAAGCATGGTAGCTTGTGCCTATAGTCCCAGCTATTCAGGAGGCTGAGGCAGGAGGATAGCTTGAGCCCAAGAGTTCGAGGCTGCTTTGAGCTGTGATTATGCCACTACACTCCAGCCTGGGTGACTGAGCGAGACCTGTCCCAAAACAAAACAAAAAGAAATCAGTCACAGTAGTCACAGGGCATTAGAGCCTGGATTGGGTTCATGACAGTGGGAATAGAAGTGGGTCAGATGTGAGGAACATTGAGTAGGATCTGTGACAAGGCTTGGAGACCTACTGGACTTAGAGTGAGAAGGAGACCAGAACAGCCAGCCAGTCTCTCTCATGACAGTCATTCTCACTCACTGGGCCTGGGGTTTACAAAGTCCTTTTTTGTCTGTGATTCTGGAGTATAAAAGGAAATGCAAAAACCTGATTATTCCTCAGTGCTTGTTAACAGCAATACATCAGCAGCTGCTTAATATTTGTCAGAGGAGGGGATCATGGAAGACAGCTCACAAATTGATCTGTGGACTTGTTTCCACCAAATGGCAGTCATGGTTGGGAATTGGTAATATATTTGATCAAACTGTTGCACTGGAAAGAGGGGGTCAGTTTACTACCCTATTGCTGAGAAATTCTGTGCCAAGAATATCATTCATATTCCCAGAACCACCTGGGCAAAGCACTCTGGTCTCCAGAGGATGCTTATGTCCCCTGCCTTCCTGAGTAGTAAACTGGAAGTGGCCCTGGTGCTAGGATTGGTTTGGGTTTGGAATCTGGCCCTTCTAGGAGCCCTCTGCTCTCCACCTCACACTGCTGTTTTTTTCCTCAGGTGGTGTAAAGCCTGAGGGCCACGGAGATGACCACGAAATGGTCAACATGGAGTTTACCTGTGACCACTGCCAGGGTTTGATCATAGGCCGGAGGATGAATTGCAACGTGTGTGATGACTTTGATCTTTGCTATGGATGCTATGCAGCAAAGAAATATTCCTATGGGTATGTCTCAGGTGACCGTAGTCATGAAGCCTTTTCTTTATGTGTTCCTTCACTTGAAAAGGGGACTTCTTACTATAAAAAAAAAAAAAAGTTCCTGTTATAAAAAAATTTAAACATACTCAAAAGTAGAGCGATGATGAATCCCCATATACCCTTTACCCAGATTCAGCAATTAGGGAGACTTTGTTATGCAGGCTTAGTTTATTCCTTTCATGTTTTTGTTGTTAATTTTTTTTGTTTTTTGAGATAGAGTCTCACTGTGTTGCTCAGGCTAGAGTGCCAGGGCGTCAGTCTAGCTCACAGCAACTTCAAACTCCTGGGCTCAAGCAATCCTGCTGCCTCAGCCTCCCGAGTAGCCGTGACTACAGGCATGCGCCACCACGCCCGACTAATTTTTTCTATATGTATATTTTTTAGTTGGCCAATTAATTTCTTTCTATTTTTAGTAGAGATGGGGTCTCACTCTTGTTCAGGCTGGTCTCGAACTCCTGACCTTGAGCAATCTGCCCTCCTCGGCCTCCCAGAGTGCTAGGATTACAGGCGTGAGCCACCGTGTCCGACCTCTTTTTAAAAATATTTTAAAGCAAATTCCAGACCTTATATCATTTCCTTTCTACCTACTTCATATCCGTCTCTAAAAATTATTGGCATTTTTCACTTTAACAAAATGCTATTACCAACACCTTGCAAATTCCCAGTAAGGAATTCTTACTTAACCTGGTGTCCACAGTCTTCTGAGGGTTGTGAAATCCTAAAATGAGATGTCCAGTGCTTATATGTGTTCATTTTTCTGGGGCGGGAGGGTGCAGGGGGCAATATTTCTCTTTACATTTTCAGTAACCACACCCTGGAGTTGACTGATGGCAAGTTGTGACCAAGCACATGCTCCCCTGAGGCCCTGTGCTCCTTTTCGGGGCCTCACAGAAGCTTGTGAGCCTAAATTACATCTTGCCTTCGCAGCCACCTGCCTACCCACAGCATCACAGCCCACCCAATGGTGACCATCCGGATCAGCGACCGGCAGAGGCTCATCCAGCCCTACATCCACAACTACTCCTGGCTGCTCTTCGCCGCTCTGGCCCTCTACAGCGCCCACCTGGCCAGCGTGGAGGACGTGGACGGGGAGAAGCTGGGTCCCCAGGCCCGCAGCAGTGCCACCACCCTGCGGAGCCAGTGCATGCAGCTCGTCGGGGACTGTCTGATGAAGGCTCACCAGGGAAAAGGTGACTGTTCCCCACGCGCAGAAACTGAAACCAGCCCTCAGCTGCTGGTGAAGGAAAAGCCTCAGCAAAAGCAAAATACTGCACTCGGCTTAGAGGCAACAAAATCCAGTTTTCCACAAGAGGGGCTCACCCTGGTGTGGAATTTAATTTTAAGTTCTCAGATACATTTGAGAGAAATGTTGGCATTAAAGTGGCATTTAATTTCTCTCAAATATTACATGAAGAACTAAAACCGTTTATGTCTGTGGATGGAGTATTTAGTATTTGATTCTACCAAAATTTGCCAAACAAATCTAGACTTTTTTTAAAACCTAGAGTGCAAATCTACTTCCACACAACTGTATTCTAGACGAGAGCTGTTTACAAGTAAAATAGTTTAACAAAATGTCTAGATGAATCTGACTTTACTGAGGAGTGCTAGGAAGAAAATAACTTGAATGTTAAACCTTGAAGACATTTAAATTTCTCTCAAATAATGGGCTCTCTGTTCTAGTTAGCATTAGGGAATCAGACCTGTATTAGAGAGCAGGTGGGTAATGCCAGTGCTTCAGAGCCCTTTCATTATCCTTTTGCCAGTGGGAATTTAGAAATCTAGTTGTGTGGAGCTACTGTAAAGTTAAAATGTTTATGGTTTTCTAAAACATCCTATTATATGTTTTGTCTTCTGTTGCTAATAAAGTAGAGGTATCCCTTGCTATTCAGACTGTTGCCATCTGAGGTCAGGAGCTGAATAGATTCAGACAGCCAGAGATGTTTGTATTCAACATTCCAGGACAGGCACCCTCAACTATGGCCTGCGGGCCACATACAGGCCACCTAGCACATTTATCTCCGCGTGTTTTTGCTGCCACTGCCTGTCCTGCTTAGCAGCCGACTCGTCCCAGGCCCATAGTGCACACTCTCCAACGGTGTGAGGGACAGTGAACTGGCCCCCTATTTAAAAGGTTTGAGGACCCCTGCTCTAGGATTTGGTTTGTGTAGAACTCAGTCATCTGTTTCTATATAGTGGCAAAATAGTTTGTGGCATTTGATGGAAGTAACCTTTGTTATCAAAACTTTTAATTGTTCTCTTATTTGCTTCCCATATAGGTCTGAAAGCTCTGGCTCTGCTTGGTATATTGCCAGATGGTGACTCCACCCCAGAAAATCAGGCCCTGCCAGTCACTGTCCCCACCCGAACATCAGAGGAGCAGCTAGAGAAGAAAGCAGCCCAGGATGCTGAGGCGTTGTCAGAGGTGGGCCCTTTTGTGCACTGCAGCGTAAATAACAGTTCCTTACTACACGGAGTTGCAGCTTGAGCTCTAAGAGAGCCGTCTACACGAGGCAACATAGCAAGGACTCAGCCCAGACTGCTGGGTCCAGATCCCTGCTCTGTCAGGCCTTGGGCATGTTACTGCAGTCTCTTTGCCTCAGTTTGCTCATCTGTAAAATGGAGATGATACTAATACCTGTAACAAGGTTGTTGTGAGCAGTTACACACTGTTACACGCTTTGAGCTATTAATAATATATGTTCTTAGAACAGTGTTCATATAGTACATTCCATGTTATTGTTATCTATTTCCATTATTGCCTCCTGGTAGTTTTTATAAGGATTGAATAAGATTATCTACCTAGAGAAATTAATTCCTAGCCCATGGTGAACACTGTATATGTGTAGCTATTTTTATATTCAGTCAACAAATAGGTGACACTAAATGCTTACTATTTACGAAGTAGACACAGTAATTTACATATAGGTACTTAAACAGAAAAGCCTTTCTGGATCCAGGTGTAACCTGTGATACTGACACACTAAAGGTTGTTTCGTGGACCAGTGCAGCATTGCTTCTGTGTGCTGGCTCTGGAGCTTGAGTTTATGCTGTAAATGCCCCTGACTTCGCCTCAGGAGCTGCTGATGTTGCTGTCCTCTGGCAGTGTCAGGTTATACTAGTTCAAGGATTTCCTCATCTGGTGGTTATTGTTCACCGGGATCCCATGTATTTTGTGTAGAGGAACACAAAAGCAAAAATGGCTGGCAGAAACACGAAAACTCATAATCATCTTCACTCAGCCAGAGAGCCAGCGGAAGACAGGGCACATAATCATCAAGCCTGTGTTTAAACTGTTGACATTTTTAACCACAAAATCTCTTCTTCAAGCAGCACTTTAACCTCCCACAGATTATGGTGGGGGCAGAGAGAACATTATCAACAGAGACAGGGTAAATCAGCAGCCTTCACCTTCAAGCCCACCCATGAGCACTGTGCTCCCCAGTTATCTATTTAGTCACTTATTTATATCAGAATGGACTTGAGTTTTTTGTGGGGTTTTTTATTCAGTGGATTAAAATCTATTACTTTTGATTTTAATTTTGGTGCTCAAGTTGTTTGGCCAGTGGGAACTCCTTCTAGCTGGCTTTTGTGTCCTTTTGATATGTTGCTATTATTCTTTGAACACTTCCTTAATTTTTGATAAGAAAGATGTTTCAGGCTTGGCTTAGGCTTTCCCAGCCTGGGAACTGGTATGGGACTTTTCCCAAAGAGGTCCCAGGGCATTATTTTTATTCTTATGCTGTCCCCACCTTTTGGATGCCCTTCCTGCCAGCAGCTGGGCACACCAGGGTATCCTGCCTCTGGCTCAGGCTCTTAGTCTTCTGGCAAAGCCACAATTTTTAGCATTGTCCCCACAACAGAACCTGAGTGTTGTCACTATGATGGTCCTAAGAACCATATCCCATTGGGGTCCTAAGTTCAAATCACTTTTTTTGAACTCTCATGTGCTTCTAGCCAATCCCAGGGCCTTATTAAGGTTATCTACTCTTCCTTCCCTCCAGTGACTAGAGATTCTTTTTGGTTTTTTGTTTCTGGGGTTTGTTTTTTGTTTTTGAGACAGAATCTTGCTCTGTTACCCTGAGTAGAGTGTATCATAGCTCATTGTAACCTCAAACTCCTGGGCTTAAGCGATCCTCTTTCCTCAGACTCCTGAGCAGCTGAGACTACAGGCATGTACCACCATGCCTGGCTAATTTTTCTATTTTCAGTAGAGACAGGGTCTTGCTCTTGCTCAGGCTGGTCTCAAACTTCTGAGCTCAAGCGATCTTCCCGCCTCAGCCTCCCAGAGTGCTAGGATTATAGGCATGAGCCACGGCATGTGGCCAAGATACTTTTTGTTTTAAACTACTGAGAAACCAGCCTTAGTCAGAGGCATCATTCGGGTGATTCTGTCCGCAGTGGCCTCAGGCCAGTAACGAGTTCCCCTTGGATGCCATAGGGCACAACTGCAGTGGCCTTTTATAGTGCTGTGATAACAGGAAAGAAGATAAAGAGTAAAATTATTTGCTAGAACTTTGGAATTATAGTGCTTCACAAAGTGTTACATGGTACAGGGATTACGGTGTCTGAGGTCTTTTCAGAGGGTATAATTTTAACAAGGCAAGTAGCTCTCCCAGTCTTGGTACCCTTTTAGGACAGTCTTACAACCACCTTTTTTCTCAGAAGGAGGTTAAAGGTAGGATTGATGTTGAGATCACAGTATCCAGAGAGAGGAGGATAAGTTAGCTGCCCCTGGGAGACAGCAGTGCCTTATAACCTGAGTGTTTGGTGTTGCCTAACACACCACCTTTGGCTCCAAAGAGTAAATTCAAGTTTGGCCTTCCCAGACTTGGAGGTGGGGTACCTCCACCAAGCATAGAAGACTTCCCACATTGCCTAGATTCCACATATAAGCCTGTACAACAACAGGGGAAAGCACCCTGAGGGTCTCGGGAATGCAGGCCATCACTGGGGGACCCTGAGTGCCTTCTCAGGAAATGCAGGCTGAAAGCTGTCACCTTGCCTATCTCGGCAGCTCACTATCAGACTCCTGGTCCCAGAAAAATCTTCTAGCTCCAGTGAGAGCCTCCTTAACAAGTCTCGTTGCCAAAATGGGATTCTTAAAAGGGCATCAAATGTGTGCTTGTTCAATTTGTTAAAATAGAAAACAACTAGAAAAGAATGTTAGAACATGGTAGAGAGGGTATGAGTGTGTAGGTTTAGAGCTAGTGTCTGGTTTTCTTTGATTAAATGATATCTGTGATTGGTTTTATGAATACCAACCCTGTTAAAAAAAAGCAAATTCTATAGAAAACTGAGAGGAAATGTACATGGCCCACAACTCTGTCCCACAGCCTACAGAATGCCAGTTTCTACATCAATAAAATAGTTCTCTCTGGCAGTGAAAACAGTATCATATTTCTAGGCTTTAGATTTGATGTAGTTGTATCTCCGTAATACTAAGGATATTAGATATGAAAAATTTTCTAGTTTTTCTATAAATAAATTTTATGTTTTCTACTGAAGGGGGGAAAAAAAGTACATCAAAGGTAGTTGCCATAGCATACTAGAAGTAAATTCACAGCTTGTTTTTTTCCCACGGGGAGAACTTTCCATACTTGGTATCTGACTACTAAATAGAATGTATTAGAGGTTTGTGATAGAGCCATTGCTCATGTGACTGCAGGATGTGACAGGGGGCCATTTGGATGACAGGGGGATGTGAGGCAATGGTTACTATCTTCACTGGAGTATAGATTCATTATAAGAAATGAATGGCATTTTCTAATGGAATTCAAGTTTTTTAGTCTATGAAGATGGCTTGGCTAATGATAAAAAAGTTGTAATATGAATGGAGTAAAGTTTGTTATAAGAAACCTTAATTCTTTTACACTCTTTTTGTTTTTTAGAGAGAAAAAGCTGTTCATGAGGAAGTCAGACCTTTAGATTATAAGCAGAGAAACAAGGCAGATGAACGCATATCGTTAATGAAGGATCCTTCATGCCAGACCCAAATTTTAGGTTCACCTGCAGATACTAGTCCACCTACAGAACTTCCAGGTAGGTGGACTTAACTTCTTAAAACTCATACATGCCCATCCCTGAGCTGTTACACACAATTCAAAATTGATTAGCAACCAAGGGTATATGGTTTCTGAGTTCTGTTCATATGGTGCTGCTAATGCTTTGAAAGTTGTCTTTCCTTCATGTTAACTGTTTCATACTTTATGTATTCCCTGTATTCACAAGTGCCTTCTATGTGCCAAGCACTGTTTTAGACTTGGGGATGACACAGGGTCTGAATCAGACGGATAGACACATAGGTCCTGCCCTCATGGAGCTCATAGTCTAGGAGGGTTTAGGACAAAGGTGCAGGTAACTAATTTGAGGTGGAATGTGATTCTGCCTAGAGGAGAGGTGTAAGTGGGCCTTAACAGTGGTTGGTGTCTCTGGAGCAGACTGAATCCATGTAAAGCCTCATAGAGGAAGAGATTTAGGGGACCTTGAATTTGCTAGGGTCTGTGGTGGGGGCAGGTATTCAGGGCAGAAAGAGCAACATGTACAAAGGTTCCAAAGTGGAAAAGCCCTGCATGAACACAGAGGAGAAGTCCCTCCCACAGGTGTGTCGGGATGGAGCAGAACACTGGAAGATGAAACAGGAAAGGTGCTGTGGGACTCTGCTTCCTGAAAAGTTTGAGCCTCTCTGCGTGGCAGAGAATAGCAGCAGCAAGATCAGAGCTGAGTCTTAGGTGAATTGAGGACCGGTGCCATGCAGGTGTTCTGGGCTAACACCAGCCTCAGCCTCCTCCTGTGGCAGCCCAGGGCAGCAGAATCTTTCCCATCTGCGCACTCTGTGCTGGGGGCAGGAATGAGCACCTAGCATTCTGCCCTGTCTGTGGGGCCAGCTCTTGCGGGGTGCTGGCACTCATCTCTGCAGTGCCTGTGCTTCTGAGTTCCAGAAGACAGGCTGTCACTCCATGTCAGTACAGATCATTGAAATCTACTGGAGTCTGATTCCCCTGAGGACCAGCATCCTGGTTCATACGCAGTTTAGTCATTCATCAGGTGTTCATTAAGTACCTGCCACGCTCCAGAAACATTTCTAGCTATCTGAGATACATCACTGAAAGAAGCAAAAATCTGAAGGAAAGACATACAGTAAACAATAAATAGAAATGATACGGTATGTGAAAAGATGATGAAATACTCTGAGCCCAACAGAGCAGGTCAGGGACCTGGGGGAGGGGTGGGACGGGTTGGGGAAGGGCTGTCTATTTAAACAGGAGTCAGAGAGGCCTCCTGGAGAAGGGGACAGCCAAGAACGAGGCAAAATTCAAAGTTTGATGTTTTACCACTCAGATGCTGAGAGTTCAGAAGCGTCATCTCAGAAGCCAATAGAGGAAAAGGCAGTTACTGCAAGCCCTGAGCAAGTATTTGCTGAGTGCTCCCAGAAGAGGATTTTGGGTTTACTAGCAGCCATGTTACCTCCCTTAAAGTCGGTAAGGGCAGTTTCTTAAAAGAGGGTAGTACGTGTAGGGAAAAAACTTGGAAAGCCATATACTGAAACAAACTATTAATGGTAGTCATCTCTGTATCTGTAAGGGTGTGATTATAAGTTATAATTATTTTCTTCTTTGACCCTCTCTGTGTTTTGTAGGTGTATGTAATGACTTATTGTTTTTAATTATTATAATCATCTTTTTCCACCTTTTTATTTTGAAAAAGTTTAAAGCTTCTAGAAAACTTGAAAGAACCGTAATGAAGATCTTTCCTAGATTCACCAATTGTTAATTGCTTTATCTCTGTCTTATTTATATATCTATTTATGTTTTTTTTCCTGAACTTTTAAAATAAGTTGAAATCATCATTGATGATTCACCCTTAATACTTCAGCATGTGTCTCTCCTTAAAGTGCATTCTCCTATACAACCACAGTGTCATTATCATACTTAAAAAATTTAACATTGATAAAATAATTTTATCTTATAGCTTAAACACAGATTTTCTGATTATTTCCAAAATGTGCCTTGCAGCTTTTTAAAAAAAAAAAAAGAAATCAGGATCCATTTAAGAATCTCATTGTATTTAGATGTCATGCTGATTTAGTCTCCCCTAATCTATTTCCCTTGCCTTTTGTTCAAATGTTCATAAAGAATCTGGACAGTCTAGATATGTCTTCATTATTTTTCTTATAATTTTATGGACCGTTCCTGCATGCATATTTTTCCATATGAACGTTAGTATCATTTTTATCAAGTTAAAGAAAGATCCTGTTAGCATTTTTACTGGGCTGGCACTGAATTTATATATGTTAATTTAGGAATAGCTGACATCTTTACAATAGTTTCCGATTTTTCAGTTGACAGAGAGGAATCAGAGATAGAGCTGGCAGGCTACTGAAACAGGACTTCCCAAGTTGACAGGACTTTGGAGAAGGGGACATGTCCCCAGGACCTAAGATTTGATCTTCAGATCTCTGGGTCCAAGGACTTTTTTTTATCAGTTTGCCTGGAGATGCTCAGACTCAGAGGAGTCAACTTTTGCGTGGGAGTCGAGGCTGATTTTTAAATCGGTCACAATTCACAGGGACGTGTGTCTGGCAGGAAAATCAATATGTATTCCCTCTTGGTATATAAATCCACCCAGATGACCACACTGTAACTCAGAAGGTTGGTGCACATGGAATTAGGATGAAGAGTGGAAGATATTTTGAAGATGGGTTTGAACTGGCCTGACCCAGCATGTCTGTCTGTAAGGGATGTGCCTCTGAAATCAGCACCCTCGGACTTGGACAGCACAGTAGCATTCTGGTCTTTGCATTCCCTCCCCCGCCGTAGGAGACTTTGAGCAGGCACGGCAGCTTAATTAAGCCTTTCTTCTGTCCCAGTAGCCACAACTGATTCCTGTTTGCTTTAGTTGCCTCAGTGTTAATTGGAGCTGCATCTTTCCCCCATCTCACTGGGCAGCACATTGAGAAACTGTCTCTTAGAGTGGGGCCCTTCTATAATTGGCTATTAGCCTTTTTATGTTGATTTTGCCAGTTTCACTATAAGAATGACCTTTTCTTGACTTGGTCCCAGCTTTGTGGTAACCATTTGTGTTGCGGGCAGTCACCTCACTTCTAATGAGATAACTGCTCTGTGCCAGTCAACTGTCCCCCACTCTAGCCTTGCTCCAATACACATTTTTCCCTGCCTCTTCCCAAATTCTCTTTTCTTTTTTCTAATCATTTATGAAGTCTGTACATATTTTTTATCTAATCATGGTTGTAGTTAAATTTTTGCCTACTTATTTCAACCTATATTTCTTTGTTAATTAACAGTGTTACCTTTTTGCCTTTTCTCCCAAATGAGATGAGACCTTGTATGCTTTTATTTCCCTCATCATATTCCAAGTGTTCAAATCATATGTAATTTTAGCTCTGAGTGGTTTGGTTGGTTGGTTGGTTTGGGGTTTGTTGTTGTATCATTTAGATTTGACCTCTCTTTAATTACTTTCTTTAGAGTTTATGAACCACATTGTAATTAATTATTCATAGTTACTGTTTTGATGCACATTATTGATTGGTTACTATTTCTTCCTCCTGAATTATTTATTCTAATTCACTTTTTGTTTTGCTAAAATACTTCCTCAAATACTTTTTTTTTTGAGACAAAGTCTCACTCTGTTGCCCCGGCTAGAGTGCCCTGGCGTCAGCCCAGCTCACAGCAACCTCAAACTCCTGGGCTCAAGCAGTCCTTCTGCCTCAGCCTCCCAAGTAGCTGGGACTACAAGCATGTCCCACCATGCCCGGCTAGTTTTTTGTATATATATTTTTAGTTGGCCAATTAATTTCTTTCCTTTTTTTTTTAGTAGAGACGGGGTCTCGCTCTTGCTCAGGCTGGTTTCGAAATCCTGACCTTGAGCAACTCAAATACTTTTTTAGGAAAGGCTGCATGTCTTTCTTTTCTTCTTCCTCATGAGGATAGTTTAGGTATAGAATTATAGAGCACAGGCCTTTTCCTTCAGAACTCTATGAATATTTTGCATGGTCTTCTACCATCTAGAGTCACTGATGAGAAGTCCAGTATCAAGGTGCTATAAACTGACTGTGCACTCCTTTTGTGTCTGGCTTCTTTTACTCAACATTATGTTTGTAAGATGCGTCCATGTTACCGTGATTAGTTTCCCTTCTTCATTCTCATTGTAATTTAGAGTCCCGTTATATGAATATATTATGATTTTTAAAGTTCATTTTACTATTGTTGGGCATTTGAGTAAGTTCTGATTTGGAGTTACTCCACATGGTGCCATGAGCATGCTCGTACATGTGTTTCAGTGAACACATGAATGCAGGCCAGTGGTTTCCCTCAACATTTACATCAGTTTACACTCCTACACAGTGAAAGTGTCATTTGCTCCATATCCTCTCTAATTTTGAAACAATTACAAACTTGCATAAAAGTTGGAGGTGCAGTATAGGTAATTTTTTGTCTGAGATAAGTTGCCAAGTTGATGCAATATTACCCCTAAATACATTAGTGTGTGTTTTCTAGAAACATGGAGATTTTCCTGTCTAGCTAGAGAACAACCAAAGTCAGAAAAATTAACACTGATGAATTGCTATCCTCTAATCCTTAGCCCCCACTGAAGTTTCACCGGTTGCTCCAGAAAATGTCTTTTATAACAAAAGGATCAGAATTAACATGCAGCATTTTGATGTCATCTCTCTGTAGTCTCCTCTAATCTTAAACAGTTTATCCATCTTTCTTAATTTTCATGACCTTGACACTTTTGAAGATTACAGGCCAGCCGTTTTATAGAATTTCCTCTTTAGGTTTGTCCCGTGTTTCCTCATGATAAGATTCAGGTTTTGCATCTTGGGCAGAAATATCACAGACGTGATGCTGTGTACTCACTGCAGCCTATCAGGAACACGGTTTTGACCTATTTCATTACTGATCTTCTTCACATTGATCACTTAAGTAAGAGGTCTCAGCCAGCCTTCTCCATTGTAATCTTTTCCCCTTTGTTATTAGGAAATATTTAGTGGGGAGAGTCTATGAAACTATGTAAATATCCTATTTTTCCTAAAACTATTAATTTATTTATTTATTTAGCATCAGTTAGAGTCCATTATTCTAATCACTTATTATGATGCTTAAATTGTTCTGGATTTGGCCAGTGGAAGCCCATTCAGGCTGCATTCCATGTTCTTTTGACATATCCCATTTTTTTAATATCTCCTTCTTTGGGGACACAAGATGTTTTAGGCACTTCTTGAATTTTCCCCTATCCCTGGGCTCAGCCTGGACTCTAAGGTGACCTGGTTCCATTTGGTAGAAAATGGTATTTAGAAACCAGGTTTAAGCACTAGATAGATTCATTGCTAACCAGGATATCACTGCTCCAAAACATTCTCAGTGGAGAAAGCTAGGGGGTACGTGTGTGTGTCTGTGTGTGCTTTATCTATTTCTTTCAAGTTTATAGCAGTAATTCCCAAACCGGAGGCCATTCAGTTTGCCTAATTGACAATGCCCGGAGACATCTGTGATTGTCACAGCTTGGGGAGTGCTACTGAAATCTAGTGGGATAGAGGCCAGGGATCCTGGTAAACATCTCAGAATGCACAGGCACCACCTGCTCACCCCCCTTCACACACACAGATAAGAATTATCAGACCCAAATATCAATAGCGCTGAGGTTGAGAAACCCTGATTTGGAGAGAGAGGGAATGAATTATGAATTCATGAATCCCTCTAATTCCCATCTAAAACCACAAAGCTTATTCTAGTTTTCTCCTCTTTTGTATTTGTAACTGCTGTCTTTAACAGTGAGACTCTTGGATCCCATCATCCTTCATATAAGTACTTGATCAGTCTCCCATCTCTGCTGCCACTCTTCCTTCCAGGGTGTCTTCCGCTCACTGTTTGGACTCTGGAAAGCCCACATGGGCCTGCCCCTACATGGATACCTCTCACCACACTTGGGTCTATCTCTCTGTGCCAGGTTGGCCCCTTGCCTTGAGGCCACCCTCACCCACAGCAGGCTGCTACTTAGTGGCAACACTCTCCTTATGCTGCCTGGGCTCTGCCCATGCCAGGCTGAGCTCCCCACATGGATACCCTCACCTCTCCACCTGGGCTTAGAAGCCTACACCAGGCTGTCCTTCCTCATTGATCCCCTCCTCACCCCACTCTCAGGCACGGATGCCTTTCTTACCCCACCTGTGCTCTCACACCCTGCCAGGCCTCCCCCCACCAAAGGGATATCTTCTTAAGAATCCTTTTTTTTTTTTTAAGGCAGAGTCTTGTTCTGTCTCCCTGGCTAGAGTACAGCAGTGTCACTGCAACCTCAAACTCCTAGGCTCAAGTGATCCTCTTGCCTCAACCTCCCAAGTAGCTGGGACTACAAACACACACCCCTGCACTTGGCTAATATTTTCTATTTTTAGTAGAGAGACTGGGTCTCGCTCTTGCTTGGGCTGGTCTCCAACACCTGAGCTCAAGTGATCCTCCCCCCTCAGCCTCCCAGAATGTTAGGATTACAGGTGTGAGCCAGTGTGTCTGGCAGAGAATCATTTTTTATTTCCAAGAACTTTTCGTTCTTTAATTGCTTTGTTTTCATATTATGGATATAGTGCCCTGTTGAATCACACTGAGGATAATAACTCAAACATTGTAAAAGTTTTCTTTAGTTTTGTGTATTTTTTTCAATGGAAAATAACAGGTGGTATAAGTATAGAAATGTATGTTCTAGGCTGTTTATCTAAATGGTGTTTATAATAAAGAAGAATTGGAAACAAAGTAAGTTGCAGGATAATATTTAAACAAAGCGAAATAGGCAAAGCACAGTGGCTTATGCCTGTAATCACAGTACTTTGGAAACCTGAGGTGGGAGCATCACTTGAGGCTAGGGGTTTGAGACCAGCCTGGGCAATATAGTGAGACCCTGTCTCTACCAAAAAAATTTTGTTTTAATTAGCCAGCCATACCCTGTTGTCCCAGCCACTTAGGAGGCTGAGGTGGGAGGATTGCTTGGGCCCAGGAGTTGGAGGCTGCCATGAGCTCTGATCATGTACTTCACTCCAGCCTGGACAACAGAATGAGACATTGTCTTTAAAAACAATAAAAATAAAAAATGATAATAAAGAAAAATAACTTTATTTAAAATTAAAATTTATTATATATATATAAACGTACATAGAAAAAAGTTGAAAGATTATTCATTAAACTTTTAACAGTTGTTGTCTCCTGGGGGTATTATGGGAAGCTTTAACTTTCTGTATTTCTGAATTATTTGAATTATTTTACAATGGACATATGGGGGGACCAATATTTTAAGTTTATTTTTCATGGTAAACAAATATTAGAAGTAGGATTGTAAGATGATACCTAAGAATGTTTATTTTACAAGTAATTGTACCTGTGGCATTTATGAAAGCCACTACATAATTCCATTGGCACTAGGCCAGTTGTAAATAAGACACAAGGGGGATGGAGTGTTCAGCTGGTGTGATTACATGGATTTTGTACTGAACTGATTTCTCTCCCTCTCTTGGCAGGGTCCCACAGTCCCCCTGATAGACCTGGAGCATGTCCTCCCACTGATGTTTCAGGTTGTCATCTCAAACGCAGGCCACCTGAACGAGACCTACCACCTCACCCTGGGTCTTCTCGGCCAGTTAATCCTTCGTCTTTTACCAGCAGAGGTAGATGCTGCGGTGATCAAGGTCCTCTCGGCCAAACATAACCTGTTTGCTGCAGGGGACAGTTCCATTGTGCCAGACGGCTGGAAGACCACCCACCTGCTCTTTAGCCTGGGAGCTGTGTGTCTGGACAGGTAGCCTTGGTTCTCACTCCCCCAGCCTCTTCCACTCTACCCCACCTTGGTGTTCATTTCTTTAAGTCAAAGGTCTGGCTGTTAATTCATTTAAGTGTGTTAAAGTGCTATTGTCTGAGCATCTTTTGTGAGAGTAGAATTGGGTTTATTAGCAATGCGGTGGCAACTCTCATTATAGCAATGCTTAAAACCCACATTAAAGCAACTGAGCAATCTCAACACTGTCTGCTGATTCAGCTCTCTGTGATATATATTCTGATTTGTTTTTTCCTGAAAGCAGTAAGTATAGGCCTTGGGGTTGAAGAAAATAAATCTTTTCATTATAAAAGTAGTATTATCACAATACAAAATTGCAAAAACAGAAATGAAGAAAAAGAAATCACCCTGACTTGTACCATATTAATACTGCTGGTGCTATTTTACTGTATTTCCTTTTAAGCTTGTGTGTGTATGTGTGTGTGTGTGTGTGTGTGTGTACATGTGCACACACATGCATGGGTGACTTTTTATGAAGATTTTTGAGAACATAGTTGTAGACTGAGTATGTAAGTGTCATCTTGATTTTGTTTATTGCTCACCGTTTTATGAAAAGCATTATTCTGGTGGTTTTTAAGCTGATTAATGAATGGCTCTTTGCACATCTCTGGGGCTGCCTGGAATGTAGCGAGCTCTGATGAGCTGAGCTTGGAGCCCTGTGCATTGCCCTTAATGGAGCTCTTGCCTTCCAGCCGGGTGGGCTTGGACTGGGCGTGCTCCATGGCAGAGATCCTGCGGTCACTCAACAGTGCCCCACTGTGGCGTGATGTCATTGCCACCTTCACAGACCACTGTATCAAGCAGCTGCCTTTCCAGCTGAAGCACACCAACATCTTCACCCTGCTCGTGCTGGTTGGCTTCCCCCAGGTACCACACTCTGAAGGCCTGGCCACCCCTTCCCATCTTCAGCGTGCACATCAAAGTCTCTCTGGCATATGTGTATATATATCTCTTTGGATGTTTTTTTCCCTTCAGTTGTGTAATTTGATTTCACAATATTGGTATATTTTCAAGATTGTGGGATGGTTTGTTCAACTTGCATTTTTAACAGTTTAACCATTTGATTCATTTTATTAGTCAGTAGTTGGCTTTGAATAATATGTAACTAATATATTAAATTACAAAGAACTTCAAAGAACAATTGTCATTCAGTTTGGCATTCATCTTGATCTTATTTCTAATCTTCATGTCTCTCAATTTATTGGGACAAAGGGGACTGTAGACACATGGCTTCATCCAGTAAGGACTTAAACCAATTCTGTGCCAGGCCGTTTGGACCTAGAGATGAGAAGAACCCTTTCCTTGAGTGCTGGCTGCAGTCAGGGGCACAGGCAAAAGGGGCTGGGTTTGTACTCTGCTAAGTGCTCTTTCCTGTCTCAGTGTGCCATTGAGTTGCCTTCTCTGTCTCTGTCATGTCCCAGGTCCTCTGTGTGGGCACCCGCTGTGTCTATATGGATAATGCCAATGAGCCCCACAACGTGATCATCTTGAAGCACTTTACTGAGAAGAACAGGGCTGTGATCGTTGATGTCAAAACTCGGAAAAGGAAAACAGGTTCCAAACATAATGATTTTTTCTAAGAATGAAAGAAAATTGTCTAATCTCTGTGTACCCTAAAATCAATGAAGATACCCTGGTTCTTGCCCTGCATGTGATTTTTAAAAACACAAACTTCTTTTTCCTCATCTGTGAAATGATGTGGTTGACTGAATTGGGATAATTTTGAAGGCCCCTCTCCATGCTGTTGTTTTGTGTATATGGCTCTGTGTTTTTTGGCTAGCCAGATATTTACTTTCTGGACATTCATTTCTCCATATGCTGGTGTCATTTGTTTTCTAATGGGTAATTTAAACATTATGGAGTCAGGCGGCCACGTGGAGTCACGTGACTACATTTAAAATAGTTGTGTTGGCGTTCCTATAACTTTCCATTTTGTTTCATCAATAGAATACTGAAAGTATTATATCTTAAGTGCCGTTTTGACTTACTTTGCCAAACCCTAAACAATCTGCAGTATCTAACCATTATGTTCCTAATTCTGCTCGTGAAGCAATCTGCTATCTCACTTAGCTTCAGCTTTAGCCAGTGTCTGTGCTGTTTTTGTTTATGGTATAAGGTAAATAGGTTCTTTCTTTCTTTCTTTCTTTTTTTTTTCTTTTTCTTTTTGCACATGAACATCCACTTGTTCCAGGACCATTTGTTGAGCAGACCATCTTTTCTCCATTGAATTATCTTGGCACCTTTGTTGAATTTTTTTTTTTTCCCAAGACAGAGTCTTTGCTCTATTGCCTGGGCTAGAGAGCCATGGTGTCAGCCTAGCTCACAGCAACCTCGATTTCCTGGGCTTAAGCCATCCTCCTGCCTCAGCCTCCCGAGTACCTGGGACTACAAGGCGCATACCACTACACCCAGCTAATTTTTCTAAAGTTTACTAAAAAGTAAAGATGGGGTCTCGCTCTTGCTCAGACTGGTCTTGAGCTCCTGAGCTCAAGCAGTCCTCCCACCTCAGCCTTCCAGAGTCCTAGGATTACAGGCATGGATACCTGGATACCACAATCCACAGATGTTCAAGTTCCTATAGTTGGCCCTCCATATCTGTGGGTTCAATCAACCTTGGATCTAAAATATAGTTGGCCCTCTGTATCCATGGGTTCCACATATTTTTTCATCCTTTCACTTTAACCTTCTTATATCTTTACATTTATAGTGGATTTCTTATAGGTAAGCACATAGTGGGTTCCTTTTTAAAAATCCAATCTGACAGTCTCTGCCTTTTAATTGACATGTTTAGACCATTTACATTTAATGCATTTATCAAGATGGTTGAATTTAAATCTTCTGTCTTCTTGCTTGTTTTCTATTTGTCTTCATCTGTTCTTTGTTCGTTTTTTCTTCTCCCTTTTTTGGATTTTTTTTGTTTTATTTTGCTTAATGATTCTATTTTATTTATTTCTACTATTGGCTTTTTAATTATCTCTCTCTCTTTTTTTTTAGGTGTTGCTCAAGGGTTTACAGTAGTCTACCTTCAAATAATTTCTTAATGGTTCCTCTAAGGTTTATACTATATACCTTTAACTCATCATAATCTACCTTCAGATATATTATCCCACTTCACATAGAGTGTGGAAACATCACAACATTTATTTTTATTCTCCAACCCCATTCTTTGTGCTGCTGTTACCACACATTTTACTTCTACGTAATATAAATCCCGCAATACATTATTATTTTGCTTTAAAAACTGAGAATTTTTAAAGATTTAAAAATGAGAAAACAATTGCTTTTATATTTAGTCACATATTTTCCCTTTCTGATGTTCTTTATTCCTTTTTATAGATTCAATTTTCCAACTGATATCTTTTTTTAGGGGTGGGGGGCCTGAAAAAATTCCCTTAGCATTTCTAGTAGTACAAGTTGGCTGCTACAAAATCTCTGTTTGTCTGGGGGATGTTTATTTTTACTTCATCTTTGAAAGATAATTTTTCTGGTTAAAAAAAATCTAGGCTAAGAGTTTTTTCTTTGATTACTTTAAAGATGTTGATCCATTGTCTTCTTGTTTATATAGATTCTGCTATGAAGTCTATTGTCATTCTTATTTTTTGTTATTTTTTTGTAATGTGTCTCTTTTCTCTGGCTGCTTTTTCAGCAATTTGATTATGGTGTGCCCTGGCATGATTTTCTTTGTGTTTCTTCTGCTTAGGGGTTTATTGAGCTCCTTGGGTTTATAGTGCTCATCACATTTGGAAAAATTTTGACCACCATGTTTTCAAATATCCCCCACCCCCAGCCCCAGCCCCACCCCCACAACCAGGACACTTCCACTCTCAGGCTAGTGGGAAGACAAAATAGTCCCAGCTCCGTGTGAGCTCTAGGAATTGTTCCGCCTACCGCTTTTTGGTAGTTATTTCTCCTGCCATTAGATAGTTTCTTCTCACATATGTGTAAATCAGTACTGAGGCAATGACTCGTGAGGAAGTTTCTCTGGATCTCTGGAAAGTTCTTCCCACCCACCTCTCTGTCTGTGCATCTCGCTTCTCTGTGATATTCTGCCCCACAAATTCTCTAGCTGCCTTGATTTCCCTGAACTCTCATCTCTGTCTCTTCAATTCACTGATGCTACTGGACTCTGCTTAGATTTCTGCTCCCTGCTCTGCAGCCTAGAAATTGTCTCCAGATAGTTGGTGTTATTGGAGGGCTGACCTAATTTATATATATTCTCTCAAGGATCATAGTCCTGTACTACCTGTTGCCTAATATCTGCAGACCATTGTTTCTTTCTTTTTTTTTTTGGTGTTCTGGTTAAGGTAGAAGAATAAATCCAATTCCTTTTGCATATTGTTTGGAAGTAGAAATCTCATGTGTACAAATTTTTTTTGTTTTTTTTGAGACACAATCTCACACTATTGCTCAGGCTGGAGTGCGGTGGCGCGATCATAGCTCACTGCAGCCTCAAACTCCTGGGCTCATGTAATCCTCCGTCATCATCCTCCAAGTAGCTAGGACGACAAGCATGTGCCACCACACTGGCTAATTTTTTAATTTTTTTGTAGAGGTAGGGTCTTGCTATGTTGCTCAGGCTGGTCTCAAACTCCTGGCATCAAGTGATCCTCCTGCCTCAGCCTCCTAAAGTCACATGTATTATTTTTGAGAACTTTGTTAACACCTTTGGAGGCAAACTGCTTGTGCACAGTAGTAGGAATGTGATTTGTTCCTCTCAGTTACTTAGTGGATAGGTGGCCATAACTATTTTTGTACTTACCTACACGCTGGCCTTAATGGCTAAAATTAAGCCTGGGAGTTTGTGTTTCTGCAGTTCTTACTTTAGTAAGGCACATTACTGTGGAAGAAACTTAGTTAGCTGCAGGAATCATTTACTGTATTTTTTGTGCTTTTTCTCTTCCTGCTTGACGTCACTCTTCAGTGAAGGACTACCAGCTGGTCCAGAAGGGAGGAGGACAAGAAGGCAGTGATTCTCAGGCCCAGGTCAGCCAATATTCCCAGCATTTTGCCCTCATTGCCAGTCACCTTCTGCAAACCAGCATGGACAGCCATTGTCCTGAGGCAGTGGAAGCAACTTGGGTCCTGTCCTTGGCTCTCAAAGGATTATATAAGACACTAAAGGTAATGATTTCTTCCATTTGGTAATGAATCTGCTTCTCACTTCCCTATCTGAATGACAGCTCCTTTGTGTCACTGTAGGAGACGAAGGGAAGAATAAACGGGTCTAGAATCCTATGGGAACTTTGAGCAATAGGTTTGGCAGTTGGGGTGGGAGGAGATAGACATGTTAAAGAGTAGGGTGACATTTGGCGTGACGATGAGAAGCCTTGACTTAGGGAATTTCTTCCGATGCCCCAAAGGCATTGATTGGAAGGAAGGATCTTTTAAAGAGGTGCCTTTCAGCTCACTTCTACGATCATCTTCCCAATAGAGCTATGAAAGAAGGAGCTCAGCTGAAAAATTTGTGAGTTCCTTGGCTTTGAAGGGTATTCAGCGGCAACACCGGTGGGGAAGTCATGCAGGGGACTCAAGCAGCACAGGAGACTAGACTAAGTGGCGTTGCAGCTCTGGTCCAGCCCTGAGACTCTGTGTTGTAGGGTTGAGACCGTTCCTCCACTATGTCTTTAGTTCGTGGCATTTATCATAATGCACTGTTACTTCAATTGTTTACATTATACTGGGAAAGGAAAAATAAACTCCCTGAGGGCAGGGATCATTTCTGTCTTTGAATCCTTCAAACAGTAAATATTTATTGAGCACCAAGGACCAGATGGAACTGAATATGTAGTGGTGAACTAGAAGGAAAGTCTCTGCTTTCATGGAGCTATGGTCTAACAGACAGACAGACAGCAGAGAGCTTGCAAGGAAACTGCCATGAGTCAGGAAAGGCCTTTCTGAAGAGGTAAAATTCGATAGATAAGGAGTCAATCTTGGGAAAACTGGGCAGAGCATTCCTTGCAGAGAGAATAGTAAGCTCCAGGCCTTAAAAGTGGAGCAGGCATGGTTGTCAGGGAGCAGAAAGGACAACCTCCAGGGCTTCAAATAGGACAAAAGAGGGGGTGAAACCAGAGAGGCAGGCAGGGAGCCCTATAGGACTTTGCAGCCTTGATTAGGGTCCTAGATTTTAGTCTAAAGGGCATTGGGAAGCTTTGGAAGGTAGAGAACAGGGAGTGACATAAAATATGCTTCAAAAATACTTGTTAAGCGAATGACCAGACAGTGGATTCAGTATTTCTTTCTCCCTTCTGACTCTGGGAGTTTCACTAGGTCGGCTTGGGCCACCAGCTGAGGCTGGGCTCTGAGAAAGGCTTGCTTCTCCCTAGCCGAGCCTTACCTTCACTCTGAGGCAGTCACGTATCATTCTTTTTTCGCTTGGCAGGCTCACGATTTTGAAGAGACCCATGCTACCTTCCTCCAGACTGATTTGCTGAAGTTGCTGGTGAAAAAGTGTAGCAAAGGGACCGGCTTCAGTAAAACATGGCTCCTCCGGGACCTGGAAGTAAGAGACGGGGGTTGGGGTGGGGGTAGGGGTGGGGGCGTTGGGGGTGGCTCCTGCCACTGCTGCCTGATGCAGATTTACTGGCCTGAGAATTAGAAGCATCAACTAGTTGCACCTGGTTCTTCCCTGCGCACTCATTTAGTACAGTGTTTAAAATCACCCCTTGCTTCTGACTTCCCTTCTGGAAATAGAGATTATGACACTGTCCCCCCTTGTTAGGGAAAATAATTTGGTGTTTGTTCAAAGGACACTGGAAGAGAAGCATTTTATGGAAACACATGCTTGGCCGTTATATCATGGTAATAAAGTGTACCTTGAATTATTGTTTCCCTTTAAAGTTCTTTTGATCTAAAATCAGCTTCTAAATTTATCTTTCCTTATGTGTATCTTATGGAAGATTTTAGTTGATAATTTTAATTTTATTACTATTCCCCTTAGACCTTAGATCTGTCTTAGCAGAATTGCAGTGGTTCCCTGTGGACTTTCTGTGCCAAATGCCAGCTTCAGGCCCAGGAAAGGCTGCTGCTGCAGGGGAGGTGGGGAGCGGCCGTTCCCAGGCTCACAGAGGCCTGAACTGGAAGACACAGCCCTAAGCTCCCAGAAGAGGATTTGGTTAGGTTTAAGGAAGATATGCTGAAACTTATTAATGAATAACTGGAAGATTATGTGAACTGTTATTCTTAGGGAATATTTTAAATTATAATTTTTTTATTTAAATAATAGAACCATGGCTGGGCATGGTGGCTCACACCTGTAATCCTAGCACTTTGGGAGGCCAAGGCGGGCAGATTGCTCAAGGTCAGCAGTTCAAAACCAGCCTGAGCAAGAGCCAGACCCCGTCTCTACTAAAAATAGAAAGAAATTAATTGACCAACTAAAAATATAGAGAAAAAAATTAGCTGGGCATGGTGGCACATGCCTATAGTCCTAGCTGCTCGGGAGGTTGAGGCAGAAGGATGGCTTCAGCCCAGGAGTTTGAGTTTGAGCTAGGCTGACGCCATGGAACTCTAGCCAGGGCAACAGAGTGTGACTCTGTCTCAAAAAAAGAAAAAAAGAAAAAAAAAAAAAAAAAATAGAACCACATTGCAGGCAACTTATAAAAGAAAGAAAAACTCCATTATTTTATACCCAAACACAGCCATTAGCTTTTTGTCTACTTCCTTCTTCTAATTTTTTTCCTATGCTTCTGTAGTACATACATAAATTTAGATTACATGGTGAGCATAGTATTCAAATAAATTCAAGCCATATGATAGGCATTTTTCTAAGTTTCCATATAGTTCTCATAACTACCATTTTCGATGGCTACATATTGGTACATGAAGATGGCTGCCATTATTAATGCTTCATTGACCATATTATGAGTATAAAGATGATAGCAGTTTATACCATCAGTGGAAAAGTTAATAAACACAAAGGTCCCTGTGGTATTTAGTTAGCATTTCCTTGACTACAGAGTATAATTGAACATGTTTTTATATTTCTTTATTACTGATAGTTTCACATTCTGTAAGCAAATTCTCATGTCAAATATTTTCTACCCATACATGGTTAAGGAACTGTGCAAGGCCAGGCACAGTGGCTCACACCTATAATCCTAGCACTCTGGGAGGCCGAGGAGGGAGGATCACTTGAGCTCAGGAGTTCAAGACCAGCCCTAAGCAAGAGTGAGACCCCATCTCTACTAAAAATAGAAAAAATTAGCCAAGCATGGTGGTGCATGCCTGTAGTCCCAGCTACTTGCGAGGCTGAGGCAGGAGGATTGCTTGAGCCCGGGAGTTTGAGATTACTGTGAACTAGGCTGATGCCACAGCACTCTAGCCTGGGCAACAGAGCACGACTCTATCTCAAAAAAAGAAAAAGAACTGTGCAAGCTTCTTACCCACTACATGCTCACCTTCTGTCCTGCCTGGTTTTCTTTCTGTGTAGATATTGTCCATCATGCTGTACTCCTCAAAAAAGGAGATCAACACTTTGGCCGAGCATGGAGACCTGGAGCTGGATGAGCGAGGGGACCCAGAGGAAGAGGTAGAGCGGCCAGTCAGCAGCCCTGGTGACCCGGAGCAGAAAAAGCTAGACCCTCTCGAGGGCCTGGACGAGCCCACCAGAATATGTTTCTTGGTGTGTTCTTGGGTCATCTTATAGTTTGGGCAAGAGCTTCCGGGGAGTAGATTTTCTTTGGCTTGGGCCATGTTTTAGCGTAAACATGAAAGTCCTTCAGTCTGATGTCCTGAGAATTCACTTTCTGTAGATCCAGTCTGTATCGTACAGAATTCATCCAGAAGAACAAAAAAGCCCTAAAGCAGTAGTTCTTAACATTTTGGGGTCACGGACCGAAAAGCTTTAGAACCATTCTCCTGTAATATACACATTCAAATATTTGTTTAAAATTTTGCATAAATTTCCAGGGTTTACTAAAGCCCTAAGACCCATCCGTAAGCTTTAACATGATGGTCCCCTCCTCATAATTTCTCAGAAATATTCTCTTACCTTCCCTGCGTAATCCATTCTTCCTCAGAATGATATGGAAAAGATTGAGGGCATAGACGTCAAAAGTTGTAACTACAATGAGCTATAGTAATACCACAGTACTCCAACCTAGGCAACAGAGCAAGACCTCATCTCTAAAAATAAAATAAAAATTTTTTTTAAAAGGAAAAAAGAAGTTGTAACTAGATGAAGAGTAAACAGAATGTGGAATGGGGTATCCGAAAGCAAGTACCATTAAAAAAAAAATTCAAAAGAAAATACAGTGCCCGAGTATGTCCTAGTTGTCAAACTTGAGCATAAGACAGGTACAGAGAAGCTAGCAGTGAACACAATGTCGTGAATAAGTACTGACTATTACCATTGATTTTTTTGGCATGGTATTTCTTTTGCTGTTTCAGTGTTTTATAGTTTCCTTTGAAGTTACAATAGTAATGCAGATTTTACAGTCCATGTTTTAGTGCTTATAATTTTATATGCTTTTTTAAAGTACTTACATAATGTTCTTCAGTTACAACCTGTGGGTGGCTTTTGAAATATCGTCTCATCACTTTGGAGTTCAATTTATCAGTGATGTGTTGAAGCACTTTTAATCGTTTCTGTCCCGCTTCCTCCCTGTGCCTTCAGATGGCTCACGATGCCCTCAACGCCCCTCTGCACATTCTCCGCGCCATATACGAACTGCAGATGAAAAGGACTGATTCTTTCTTCCTGGAGGTTCAGAAGAGGTGAGGGACATTTAGGTGCTACTGAAATGTGGCGAGGGAGAGGACACGAGAGGGTGGTTGGATCTGTACCACCTGTCAGCGGTACAGCGGTCATCTGGACCAAACCCTGACAGGCCAGGAAGCAGTTTTCAGTCCTTGGTAAAGTGATATGGAAGGTGACCTGTGCTACGCAGCATGGATCATCTTCCAAGTGTGCTTGTAGGTTCCTTTGTAAAAACTTGATGTTTGTAGTCCGTCTGAGAGTAAACTCATTTTACAATGCAGACACTGAGGCAGGCGCCAGGATGAGTCATTCCAGTGAGCACGCAGCACAGAGCAGGCGCTTCTACTCAAGACATTGTTTGTTTATGTTTTTGTTTTTTCCACCAGTGTAAATTATTTTCATTTTTTTTCTCTAAAGAATAATTATAAAATTAACAATTTTCCCTTTCTCTTGGCCAGGAAGTTCAGAGCTGGTTCTTCAGCCCTGCCTTTCAGTTTGTGTAGAACTTTACAAACCTATAATCTGATCTCCTTCTCCGTCCTCCCAAAGCCTAGTTTTGACTTCTTATTCTAATTTATAGTGAATTCTTATTTAATTTTTGTTTTATTCATTATTTCATGTTTCTATTTTACCATGTGTATTTCTTACATGTTACCTCAAATCCTTTGCGAGATGAAGCAAGGTTGCATTATTTAGAGTATAGTCTAAGCTGCCGTAACAAAAAAGCCAGAAATACGATGGATCAAGGCAGATAGAGTTTTTCTCTCATGTAACGGTCCAGAGGTAGGCAGCAGTCCAGGGTGGGTGGGCATTTCTCCTCCACAAAGTAACGCACTGATCACAGGAGTGTTCTTCTCAACTATGTAGTGAAAGCAAGCTCCTTACACTGGATTCCAGACCAGACGGGAGGGGAAGGTAGAGAAAGGAGTGGCATGCTACCTCACTCACTAGCCAGTGAGAACCTAGTCGCATTGCTGCATCTGGCTGCCAGTGGGGCTCAGAACCTTGTCTGTAGCTGGGTAACTATGTCTCTTGCTAAAACTGTGCAGAGAACTTTGTTTCTAAAAGAGAAGGGGAGAACGGATTCTGGGGAACAGTTTGCGTCCACTGCCACAGGGCGTATGTGCATGAATAAATAAGTATTGTGAATCCAGTTTGCAAAATACAAAAAGTGATGATGTAATTACATAACAAAAAAATTAATCAACATTTCTGACAAGTTTAATTGCAGGTTAAACTCTTGCCTTTTTACACATTTTGTGTCCACTTTTGTGCTGCTTTTCTTCAGGTTTGATGGAGATGAGCTCACCACGGATGAAAGGATACGGTCCCTGGCTCAGAGGTGGCAGCCCAGTAAGAGTCTGAGGCTGGAAGAGCAGAGCGTCAAAGCTGTGGACACGGACATGATTATCTTGCCATGCTTGGTATGTCCCCCCACCTTGGCACCAAAGTGTCTGCACTCCCACTCCTACCCCTGTCCCCCCACCCCCAAGCAAGAAGGCCAGGCCTTTGTAACGGTGGTCTTGGGTTTCCAGTCACGGCCTGCACGCTGCGACCAAGCTACTGCTGAATCGAACCCAGTGACCCAGAAGCTGATCTCCAGCACCGAGAGTGAGTTGCAGCAGAGCTACGCCAGGCAGCGCCGTAGCAAGAGCGCCGCCCTCCTGCACAAGGAGCTGAACTGCAAGAGTAAGAGAGCTGTCCGGGACTACCTCTTCCGAGTGAATGAGGCCACAGCTGTCCTGTACGCCCGCCACGTGCTTGCATCCCTGCTCGCCGAGTGGCCCGGGCATGTGCCAGTGAGCGAGGACATCCTGGAGCTCAGTGGCCCTGCCCATATGACCTACATTTTGGATATGTTCATGCAGCTGGAAGAAAAGCACCAGTGGGAGAAGGTAGTTAAGTAGACCGAGCTCACACTCACCCTCCAGGTTTCTCCTCTGACCCCGGGGTGTTTGAACAAGCTTCCTCTAGCGCGTGCTTCCTGGAGTGAGGTTACCTGTGTGGCCGTCCAGCTCCCCGACAGGTGTGAATGCAACAGAGGTAGGGCCACTGCATCCTCTCCCAAGCATTGGCCCAGAGCTGAGCTCACAGCCTGGCCCAGACTCGATACTCAGAGAGTATTTGAAATCAAGTCTTTAACTTGTTCTTTTAAAATAGTGTTGGGTTAGCAAACCTTCACAGGGCTAGAAGCTTCTCTTCTGTCTCCTGCTGCATAAAAGCCGAGGACCTGGTGTAGCAGAAAACATCATAGTACAGAGAGCTTAAGAGCCCTGGGCGTGATTTCCAGCTGAGCCAGAGTCACCCTCTTCCCATTCCCAAGTGCAGAAATCTTGAAGCACATCTGGTAGCTCCTTCTCCATCCTATCCCCCTCCACCCTCACATACCCTCACACACACATGCAGTCCAGAAAGAAGGTAATTTTCCCTCTGAGCCTTTTCCTATGTAAGAATACCACCAGTTTCTAGGTCCCTGAAATCCTTTCTCAGCCTCACAGCCCTGGAGGTGCTGGCAGGTTTGCTCTGGCCTTATTTATCTTCTGGAAGGGACAAAAGGGAGCCATCGTGCCCCTACTGGCCCCTCCCTCGGACATGTCCTCTCCCACTCCTGCCCCCTGGAGCTCCCAACTCTGCACCTCACCGGAGTATTGGCCACACTGTGCTGTAATTATTTACCTGTAGGGCAAGTGACCTGCTGGGCTGGGAACTCTTCAGGGACCAGGGCCATCTCTGATTGGTCCTGTTAGTTCTTTCAGACCTCCCTAAAGCAGGGTTCTGACTGACAGCAAGGGCCTGGTGGAGTGAAAGGTGGGGTGGGTCTTGGGGTGGGGTCATAGAGGTTTGTTCTGGGTCCAGGATGATGCCAGCACCTTTGGGTGCATCTTAGGTTGAAGCAGACTCTCCCTTCCTCCTGATGCCACTGCCAGGCCCAGACCTTACCCGCTTGTGTCCCACCAGATCCTGCAGAAGGTGCTCCAGGGCTGCCGAGAGAACATGCTGGGGACCATGGCCCTGGCTGCCTGCCAGTTCATGGAGGAACCGGGAATGGAGGTGCAAGTGAGGGAATCGAAACACCCATATAACAACAACACCAACTTTGAGGTATGGCCCAGTCGGCAGGCCCCGCAGGGCTTACTGAGTAGCAAAGACCTCAGCAGCTCTCTCAGCAGCGCGCCCCGACAGCCCTGACCGGAGTGCCTCTGCACGCTGAGCTGCTGCCCCGCCAGAAGCCCGGGGTTCTGTACAACCAAGTCTCCCTTCTCCTGGCCTTTCTTCTTTTGATAGAATAAAAAAGGGCCAGCTGGCTCTCACAGAGCATTTACTTTTCCTGCAGCAAGCTTCTGAGAGAGTCCGTGGCTGCACAGCAAGGCAGTGGGTCTGCGTGTGGGTCTCGGCTCCACCCTCGCCCTGCTGTCGTCTCCTGATGACTGACCACAACTTGGACACTGCAGCCCCTTTTTAAAAATTACCCAGAACTGAAAAGCCTCATCTTCTCCGTCCCCTTTGTATTTGGACAGAGAGAAATAGGGTTTAGATGAGGCATGGGCTGGGCAGCCTCCATTATCTCATTGACTTAATGCCATGTGCATTTCTTTAGTCCTATTAAAAATGTTGGAGCCGGCCAGGCATCAGCTTCTGGGTGGAAGGTGCCCTACAGCCCCAGTGGTGGATGACAGAAACCAGTTTGGAACTTTGTTATTACAAAGCTGAGATTTTGTTTTGCAGAAATATAAACCCCTAACTCTCTTCCTTCCAAGCCTCTTCTCTCCCCATGTTCCTGGGCTCTGTCTCAGTCCCTCGGCCCCACATAGACACATGTGGTCAGCCGCCAAGTTCTGCCCCAGAGAAGATCATGTCATCTCTCCGCCGCCCCCAGGCTCTCCCCTTCCTTCTCTGGCATTCCTGTTGCTGCTGCTTTCTGACCCCTGCTCTTGCCTGGTCCCAGCCCAGCCTTGCGCCAGCCACTCCTGTCCTAGGAGTGGTGCCAGCCTGAGACCTTCCCAGGGCTCCCCTTGTTTGTCCAGACAGAGTCTCAGCGCCTCATTTTAGTACTCAAGGCCTTCAGGGTCTGTCTCTGCCAACCTCTCCAGGGCCTTGTTTCGCCCATCCCCACTTCTCAAGTATGTGCCCACATGGCACACCCTTTACCCCAGACACGCCAAACTCCTTGCTGTTCCCTGAACACGTCCAAGATCTTTCCAGTACTGCTCCCATGCCTGAGATGTACCCCGTGTGCTCACACCTGCCTCTCCCCTGGCCTCCTGCCCCCCTCTCTCTTGACTCTTCTTGTCCTGTTCATTCTTTACAGCACCTGAACACCTCTGAGCGGGCCCTCTCGGCCTGCCCCGCACTATATGCACAGCCAGTGCGCATGCTCCTCCCCAACTACACTGCGGGCCCCAGAGGGCAGACTGTGGCTCACTCATTCTCACACCCCAGAGGCAGGACTTGGCATAGGGCAGCCCGCAGGAAATATCCAGCGCACGGTAACGATAGAAGTGTCCTGCTTCCCTTCCCCAGGATAAAGTCCACATTCCTGGTGCCATCTACCTCTCGATCAAATTCGATTCTCAGTGCAACACAGAGGAAGGCTGTGACGAGCTAGCTATGTCCAGCAGCAGTGACTTCCAACAGGATCGACACAATTTCAGCGGGTCTCAACAAAAATGGAAAGATTTTGAGCTTCCAGGTAGTAAAAAAATACTTGGTTATATACACTCTTCACTTAAATTGTTTAAATTTAATACTGAGTAGGGAAATTATTGGTGAATTTTAAAATGGGTTTAATACATCTCATCAGAGATACCCCAGTTGCCCTTCCTTGTTGCTCCAGTCTCCTGATCTGTTTCTGATTCTTGTGTGGCCCAGGAGACACTCTGTATTACCGCTTTACCTCCGACATGAGCAACACCGAGTGGGGCTACAAATTCACTGTGACGGCTGGACACCTGGGGCGCTTCCAGACAGGTGTGTGCTCTGGTCTTTGCATTGGAAGGTCTGCCTGCCAGGGACACTCCCTGGCTGTAGGAGCCCTTATGTCACTGATTGTCTTTAAAATCAAAGCAGGTGCTTTCCCTCCGACTCCCACAAATTGGTCTCACGAACCCCATACCCATCGCTCTTGAACGTGACATTGTTGGCTAGTTGTAAACTAGAATGGCCAGATGTACGAGCTGTTCTGTCAAGGCCTGAAACAGATGCCTGTTCTCTGAGAATTGACCAGGGCTTTTTGCAAAAAGGAGGAACTGAACATGTTGCTCCTATGCTATTTTTAATAAGGCTTAATTTCCACCAAAACTTAAATGATCACAATGATTTCATCCTGTTTTTTAAAATTTAAGCAGCTTATAAAATAATGTCATTCTTAATATAAACACTTGTTAGACTTTATTTTTAAAATATTTGTGTTTTGGGGGGTTGGACAGGATTCGAGATTTTGAAGCAGATGTTGTCAGAAGAAAGGGTTGTGCCTCACCTCCCGTTGGCAAAAATCTGGGAATGGCTGGTGGGCGTGGCCTGTCGCCAAACTGGTCACCAGCGACTAAAAGCCATCCACTTACTTCTGAGGATTGTGCGGTGCTGCACCCACAGGTGAGCTGCCTCCTGGACGTGCGACCCTTGTCTGTCGCTTGCCTCTTCACTCTGTTGATGATGTCCTTGATGAAAAGGCATTTGTGATTTTAATGTCTTCCGGTTCATCAGTTATTTCCTTTATGGTAGTGCTTTTGGTGTCCTGTGTAAGAAATTTTTGCCTTACTCAAAAGTCATGAAGATATTTCCTATGTTATCTTCTAGAAGCTTATTTGTTTTTTCTTTTACACTTAGATTTATAATCCACCAGGAGTGAATTTTAGTGTATGATGTGAGCTGTAGGGGTCAAGTTATTAATAGTTTGTTCCATGTGGATCTCCACTTGACTCCAGAGACCACCTCTGCACGCAGGTGACTCTCACCGCACTGTGGTGCCACCTTGTCACAGAGCAGGTGTCCACGTATGGATGGATGTTTTTCTGGTCTCCTTTGTTCCTTTGGTCTTGGTTATAAGACCAAATCACAGTGTGATCCAATGTGTCTGTATCACACTGTTTAAACAGTAGCTTTATAACAGGTTTCCATCTCCAGTAGTATAAATCCTTCAGCTTGGTTCCTCATCTCCAAGATTGTCTTGAGTATTTTTGACCCTGCATGTCCATAGACATTCTAGAATTAGCTTGTTAATTTCTGCATATGCGTGTGCATATGTATGTACAGACACACACACACACACACCTCTCACATTCACTCTCATTGTATCTAATGGGATTTTGATTGACTCTATAGATCAGTTTGAGGAGAATCAAGATCTTTAGAACACTGAGTCCTCTAATCCACAACCATTATATATTCCTCTATTGTTTAAGTCTTAGTAATATTTTATGGTTTTCTATGTAGAGGACTTGTACAACATTTTGTTAGATTTGTTACTAGGTATTTAATGTTTTTGATCCTATAATTAATATTTTAAAATTTTTAGTTTTATTATTGATGATATGTAATTAATTTTTGTGTATTGCCCTTGTATCCGGTTACCTTGCTAAATTTGTTAATTCTAAGACTATATATGTAGATTATTCAGTGCACAGTCATGTCATCTGTAGGTAATGAGTTTTCTTCCTCTCAATCCTTAGAAACTGCTTGGTTTTGCCTTTTGCACTAACCAGACCTCCAAATACAGTGTTGAATAGAAGTGGGAATTGTAGACGTAATTGCCGTATTCCTCATCTCAGAGGGGAAGGTGATAGTGATGGTGCCGGACACGTCATCCATACACTCAGCCCTCGCCCTCCTTGCTCAGACCCCCACCTGTAGGAGTCCATTGTTCCTCTTTCCTACATTTTTAAGGCACACAGATACACGGGATGCTAGCCAGAGTGGGGTGGTGATGTTTGAAGTAACAGGTTGTCTTCTCACGTAATATAAGATATCATTAAAAAAGTAAGGGACTCACCAAGTCAGGGAAGACAAAATGATAGCTCAAGTAATCCATATGTTGGCGGGAGAGGTAGTTGTCAAGGGGAGAAAGGGGACGAGCTGGGCATGATTGCTGTTACCCACATGTCCTCACTTTCAGACATCAGTCACTCAGCCCCACGTGGGCTTAGCTTGAGCGTGGCTTCTAGTAAGAGCTGCCTGGTTGAGTGATGTGTGTGAAACACGCAACCTCTCCGTGGTCTCTGGGCTGCAGCACAGAGTTCCTGCACAGTCTTTTGGCCATTGCCTGTTTTTCTTCCAGTGGGGACACTCCCGCACCCCTCTGCCCAAGCCTGGAGGGAACTCCCAGCATAACTTGCCACCCTGGGCTGTTTCATGAGTGCTCCATGCAGAGTTACAGGGGTGCTGGCCTGAGAGCTTGGCCCGGAGGCCAGACTGGAGGGGCAGCCCCTAGGGGAGGGACGACGGCCACAGGCAGTCATCTCAGCCACTTGGCCATGCAGGTGCTTTTTATTTCACATTGTAAAATGTGCTTTCCTGAAAACCCAGCTATAAAGCTGTCTGCATTTTCCCATTTATTTACTTTATGAAGATTTATTCCTCTGGGAGAAACAGAGTGGCTTCAAAATAACAGTTAAATGCACATAATTCTTTCTTAAATCTTAAGAGAAAAAGCAAATTAAAGAGAAGAAGCATAACATTATATTAATATTATTTATTTCAAAACTTTTCTCCTCTGAAGGATTTTGAATCAAAATTAAAGCATAGCCTCTCTCTGAGTAAAAAAAAAAAAAACAAAATAAAAAACCTCAGTTTATTTTTTCAACACGCTCCTGCGTTATTTGAGGAAAAGATTTCTGCCTGAGCAACCTTACAAGCATATTTCTTGTGTTTCATAAGCCAAGCCTAAGATCATAATAATATTGTATTCATTGTCTTTTAAATAGCTCTTTTTTTCTGATTAGAAAAGCAGTGAGTGTTGTAGGAAATCTAGAAAGCTGATAGGGACAACTCCTGACAACACTGTTTGCTGTTTGTTTACTGTTTTATTTATTTATTTATTTATTTGAGACAGAGTCTAGCTCTGTTACCTAAACTAGAATGCCATGGCATCAGCCTAGCTCACAGCAACCTCAAACTCCTGGGCTTAAGCAATCCTCCTGCCTCAGCCTCCTGAGTAGCTGGGACTACAGGCATGTACCACCATGCCCGGTCAATTTTTTTCTATATATTTTTAGTTGTCCAGCTAATTTCTTTCTATTTTGAGTAGAGATGGGGTCTCACTCTTGCTCAGACTGGTCTCCAACTCCTGACCTCAAGTGATCCTCCTGCCTGGGCCTCCCAGAGTGCTAGGTTTATAGGTGTGAGCCACCACGCCTGGCCACTGTTATTTTTAATATGCATAAACACAATATTGTATATGTGGGTTTTTCTTTTTAAATTTTATTTTTTTGAGACAGAGTCTCACTTTGTTCCCCAGGCTAGAGTGAGTGCCGTGGTGTCAGTCTAGCTCACAGCAACCTCAAACTCCTGGGCTCAAGCAATCCTGCTGCCTCAGCCTCCCGAGTAGCTGGGACTACAGGCATGCGTCACCATGCCCGGCTAATTTTTTTCTATATATATTATAGTTAGATGATTAATTTCGTTCTATTTATAGTAGAGATAGGGTGTCGCTCTTGCTCAGGGTGGTTTCGAACTCCTGACCTTGAACAATCCGCCCGCCTCGGCCTCCCAGAGTGCTAGGATTACAGGTGTGAGCCACCACGCCCGGCCTTAAATTTTATTTTGTATATGTAGTTTTATGTCTTATTTCTTTCCCACTTAACATTTATATTGAGATCCACTGTCACTGGGAGGTCTTCATAGTAACCATTTTTAAAGATGCACAGTCATTCCCGTGAGCAAATTTCGGGGTCTCCTGTTCCCTTGGAATTTGGCTTTGAAGTTTCAGTCGTACCCCTTTCCTTCTTTGCTGTTGGTGACTGCTTGTGGCTGCCTGGGAGGAGGGAGGGCGGGGCTATTTTATAACCACTGTGGCAGCTGTGGGAGAGGGAGGCTCTGAGCTGCAGTTCCCATCAGCTGTCAGCTGTCTATCTGACCGGGCATGGTGCTCAGTAAACCACTGCCCTCCCGGGGCTCTTCCCACAGTGACCTTTGTGACCTCGCGCTGTTGAAGCCCCTCTGGCAGCTCTTCACCCACATGGAGTACGGTCTGTTTGAGGACGTGACACAGCCCGGCATCCTCCTCCCCCTGCACCGTGCCCTCACTGAGCTCTTCTTCGTGGCTGAGAACCGCGCCCAGGTGAGGGCCCTGCCCTGCCCTGCCTCTCCCCCTGAGGTCTGGGCAGGGAGCATGGCGCCTCCTTGTGCTTTCCTTCCGTCTGCCGCCCTGGCGGGACCCTGCCCAATTCTGAGTGAGCTGAATTGGGTCTCGGCCGGCAGGGCAGGAAGGCAGGCCTGGCCCGCAGTCTGGGCCCTCGCCTCCCCCCAGCGCTGGGAAGCCCTCAGGTCAGCTCCGAGATTGCTTATTTTGTCAGGCCCAGAGCCAAAGGGGAGACAGGCTGCCTGGGATCAATCCTTGACAACAGTGAGTTTTGGAAAATAAAACGATGGGTTCTTTCTTCTTGCTCCTCTTTTTTTCTCCCCTCAGCACAATAGGCTCATTGAATGTGAGAAATGAAAGGGCCTTTCAGAGTTCATTAGCTTATGCCCCTCATTTCATACATGAGGAAACTGGCCTGAGCAGGGGCGTCCCCCGCCTGGTCCCCCACGAGTCGGTCAAGGCGGAGCCAGCCCTGGAGCCCACATGGGGCTCCTGCCGGGCAGGCTCCTTCCGTGGCTCCCGAGCCAGGCAGTGCCATGAGGTGCCCGGCTGAGAGCGGCGTCCTCCCACTCGAGGTTTCTGTTTCCGTGCGTGGTGTCCCCTGGGTGGTCTGTTAGAGCTGCACCGGGCGTCTGGCCCTGCCGCTGTCGCTCACGGAGCCCGCGCTCTCTCCACAGGAGCTCGGCCTGCTGCAGGACTACCTGCTGGCCTTAACCACGGACGACCACCTTCTCCGCTGCGCAGCACAGGTACTCGCCTTGCCCCGCAGAGCTGGCCCCCTGGGGCCGGCGCTGCCCCACTGTCTCACCGCGGCCAGGCCGGGGTGTCGGCACGTTGCGTCTGGCACAGAATCCAGCCAGAGCTTGCACGGAGCTCCGTGCTCAGATGGAGCAGGCACGGCCCATTTGTCAGCGTCGTCCATGTTCAGCTGCGGGGTCAGAAGACACTAGCAAGAATTTGTGTCTTTAAAACCAAAACAGCCAATACCTTAAATTTAGTTTGGCCGATGCCTGAAGTTTCCACAGAGTTAAATTTCAGATATTTTTGGATGTGAGCTGCTTTCCCAGTAGGAGAAATCCTCCTCGGACAGCTGTTTGGTCTCAGGACCCTTCACCCTGTTAAATTATTGAAGATCCCAGAAAGTTTTTGGTTATGTGTGTTATATACATGCCTTTAGAAATCAAGTTAGATTTTAAATTGAGAAATTGAAACAAAAAATTTAAACATTCATTTATCAATTCATTTGAAAAAATAGTAGTAAACCCATTTCATGTTAATGTGAATAACATGTTTTATGAAAAACAACTCTTACTTTTCAAAAGAAAATAATTACCGCAAGGGGTGGCACTGTGTTCCTTTTTTGCAGATGGCTTTAATGTCTAGCTTAATAGAAGGCAGCTGGATTCTCACAGCTACGTCTGCAGTCAGTCTGCCGTGTTAGCACACACTAGCCTCTGGGAAACGCCACTGTACGCTCGTGAGAGATTGAAAGTGAAAAGGGAACCTTGCCCGCCCCTGAAAGGGTCTACTGGAATCTGCAGGCCCAGGCCGCACTTGGAGAACCTTGGGCTCGCAGACTCCTTGAGTGCCTTAGAGTGTGTGGTCCAAATCCCACAGTGGACGGAGCGGTGGGGAGGGGACACCGAGGCTCACAGGGTCACACTTGGCTGGGCGTCCAGCTGGGACTCAGAGCCCTGCCTGAGTCCGGTACTGCGTTTCCCGAAAGTTTTCTTTGAGCACATTCCCGTTCAGGTGTGTTCAGAGAAGCATCCTGAAACACACAGGAGGAAAGGATTCCTCTTTACCGATGCAGGGGCTGGAGCGTGTGCTTAGGCGTGGGGATCCGCACAGCAAATACAGAAGGGTTTGTGTGAATCCTCCTGGGACCCGTAGGCAGAGTAAAATCCTCTTCCTGCCTAATGGCCACCTACCAACATTCCCTGGTTTCGTAACACCATATAAAGAAATTTTGATAGTTGACCATTCAGGCCGGAAAGCTCAGCATGGCAGGTTTGCTATGAGCCTGTCCCTCTTGCCTGCCCATGTCCCATCTCTGCTGCCTTGTCACCCTCATTCTGACTCTCCCTCGGCCCATCTAGTTTACTGGACCAGTGTTCTGACTCTTCTCCCTGCCTGCCGCCTCTCCTCCCGCATCCACCTCCACTTTCCTGCCACCGGAGCAGGAAGACCCCACTCGGCCTGGCCGCAGGGCACCGGCATTCCCACTACCTTCCCTGCACTGTTTCTCGGGCTGTCCCGGCACTGGCTGTTGTTTCTTGAGTCTGCCATGACCTTCTTCTGCACCTCTGTGCCGTTTTTCCCCAGAGAGCTCTCCCAGACCCCGGCAGACGGTGTCCTCCGAGCCCCCTGTCACCTCAGCACTGTGACTGCCCCTCTGGGGCAGTGGCAATCGCTGCCTTACACTTGGAGCTTTCATGTGATCTTGGTAGCTTTTTGTCTCTCATGCTAGCCTGCCTGCCTGCCTCCGGGGCAGGGAACGACACGCCCACGGCCTCTGTGCTGTAGCACCCAGCGCCTGAGCAGGTGAGTGGCTCTCGACATTGGCGACTGCTCTCTCTCCCTCTGCAGGCTCTGCAGAACATTGCTGCCATCAGCTTGGCCATCGACTACCCAAACAAGGCAACGCGCCTCTGGAATGTCGAGTGTTAGCCCTCGGTGTGGCGTGCATGGGACTAGCTAATCTGTCCACGGGGATTTTAGAGCAGACATCTAACTTCATTCAGGAAAACTCCTGTGGCGTCAGTGCCCAGCTCTCCTCGAGCTCACTCCACTCCAGTTAGGACGCCAAGCAAGCACGTCTCCAGAAACCCCCTGTGCACAGGCCAGACACGTGCACATGCCGTAGCACGCGAGAAGCAGCAAAGCAGTGCGGAATGACTCAGAAAGGGCAGGCTAGAGGCCCTTGGGAAGGTTGTTCAGAGACCAGCCTTCTCCAGGGTCTGTCTCTGCAGAAGCCACAGGCCCAGGAAGACTTGGAAGCAGCCTCTCTGGAAAGGATTCGGTCTCGGTTGAGCTGGAACTGCTGGCACCGTTGGATGAAGGCACAGTCCGCCAAAGCCGCGTTTCTCAGCAAGACCTCCAGCAGGGGTGCCTGGCCTGGGAGCTCCTCTCTGCTTTTGCTTCTTGTGACTGGTAATCCAGACCACACCGAAACTGGCGAGAGCACCTCCTGGCAGCACTGACCCCCAAACAGTGGGTCCAGGACCAGGTGATGAGCTCGCTCCCGGCGTGGCCCGCCACCCCTGAGAACTCCTTGGTGAGAACAAGTGCCCTTGGGAACAGCCGCAGGCTGCCCTGTGCGTCTGCTCACACGTCAGCTTCCAGCACATCTGCGTTTTTTTTAGTTTTTGTCTTAACATATTTCAGTTTCCACTTCATGTTTTTAGAACAGAACCACGTTGACTCCCTTGAGACGGCCTCAGGGGAATGACCAAGGGACTGGTCATTCAGGGGACAGACTGGATTGTGTGAAAGTGGCAGAACCTAAGGAATACTCTCTAGCCTCTGTACCTAAAGACTTGAAGAGTTCTCACAGATCTTAGAAGATCTTATTTTAAGAGTTTAGAAAAGAAAACCCTATGATTTTATTTCTGCTTGATAGTCATGGGTAATCCGTCACATCCACCTCTGGGACTCTGCGTGGTTATTTGGCTGTCACTTGTCTAGCAATAACTATGTTAGTTCTAGTGATGCTGTTTTACATTTTCCTTTTTATCGTTTTAGTCTTGCCCTGAAGTGCTGATTATCACTCGCTCCCCAGAGCCACACTTCGGAGCGGGAAGCTGGGTTGGCACGTGAGCCATGCCCCAGCCTTGGTGGGACTTGTGGGAATGGAGAATGCCTTTGAGGAGGGGTGTCCGGGCCAGAAGCACGTCCTGCCGCACAGGGCCAAACTCAAGGAAGGGTCATCACAGCCAGGGCCAAAGCTGACCAGGTCAGCGTTGCCGTGGTCCAGCCTGCCCCTTGGCCTCCCAAGACCCCTCAGCAGGGTCTGCGGGGGTCCTCATTGGAAGGGCCCGTGCCTGCAGGGCTGGGAGCATCTTCTGCGAGCATGCTTTTGCCCTCTGGGTCAGGAGGCCACGACTTTTGCAGCCCTAGAGTAGGTTCTCAGGCAAACCCTGGGCTGCAGGTAGAACCGTCTTGCAGCGGGAGGGGGCGTGAGTCAAAGACAGGAACAAATGGGGCGGTGGGTCCTGAACTTCAGTGACCTAAAGCCACACCCTGATACCAGGGGGCCTGGCCTGCTACCCCTAGTGCTAGGACGTGAGGAGGCAGGTGCTGCGGCTTGGGACAACCCTTTTCCCATCTTTTATTCTTTGCCAAACTGAGCGTGCTTTGCCAGCTGTCTGTACCCCCAAAGAAGGCCCCCCATCCCTGCCACTCAAACCCCAGTGGGTCTCACAGAGGGGAGTTTCCCAAGAGGGGACTTGCAGAAAGCGGGAAAGAGGCCCCGCTGCAGGCTCGGCCCCACTGACGGACGTTCTGGAAGATAGACGAGCAGGTGGTGCCACCCGTGCCCCTCCACACCTCAGACTGAGTCAAGCGGGGCAGGGCAGGGCAGGGCAGGGGTCACTCCCCGTGGCAGTGGCCGCCAGCTCTGCGCCCCACTCCCCTCCAGGAAGGTCGGTTGTAAATAAAGCCTGGGCTCTTCACAGCTTCCCTCCACACACCGCCCTCGCCATTCTGGTCTCTGCACTTTGATTTGTGTAGAGCAAGTCTAAGCTTTCCCTCACGCCGCGGCTGCGCCTTTCTGCTAGGGCCCCGCCACCTCTGCTTCCGGCCGGGGTGGCTCTGCCAAGCCAGGCCCAGCTCCCCTCCCAGTCCCCACCCGGAGCAGCCGTGTCCCAAAGGATTTCCATAGAGACCCTTCTTAGGAGGCAGGACTGCCTGGAGTGAGATGCAGCCGGCAGGAACAAAGGTGTCGTGGAAACATGTGCCTAATCTATAAAGAAATCCTGTTCCAAATCGTATATATTGTACAGACAGACACTGTTCCTAACGAGAGGAGTGACGTATTTTCATCACCGTTTTTAATTTGTTTTCTTACGGGTTTACGATTTTGAATTTTTCTTATTTAGTTGAAAGAAAGAATTTTGATTATATCCGCTGAGTGAGTTCAGCCTGTAAAAAGGATGTTAAGTTGTGAGTAAAATATGCAAATGAAGAGAAATATATTGTACAAATTCTATATAAAAAAGTACAATTGTGTGTGGACTTTTTTTTTCCTCCTCTTTCCCCTTTTGCTCTTTCTCTTGCAAAGATTATACTTGGAGTTTCTAGCAAGCCCGAACTGATGGGAATTATAGACTCTGCAGGCCTCGGGGTTGAACAGAATCAGGAAGGTTCTCCAGCCCCTGCTCTGAGCGGATCGTCCTCTTACCGTTCCCCCCACACCAGCCTGGCTCCAGCCCCCAACAAGGGATGTGCCCTCCCCTCTGCACGGCTATCCAGAGGTTCGCACACACAAATGGCGTCCCCTACGTCATCTCTTCTCCAGCCACACACCCCCAATCCCCCGCCAGCCTCAGCCTGTCCTGTAGCTTGCAGGATGCCGCTGAGAGGAAGACAACGGGGCTCTGGCCTGGCGTGCACTGGTCCCTGGGTCTCCTTTCTCCTTCCTCCCTCTCCCTCCCTCATGTCTCTGGTTTGCCCGTGCTGCTCTGCCCCCTTCTCAGACACGCTCCTGGGGCCGAGGGCTGTCAGGCGGGTCAGAGAAGACCAGCTCCCACCTTGCTGGGAGCTGGGCTTAACCAACTTCCGAGGCCCCTTTGTTCCAGCCCCACAGTCTGACTCACCCCCTGAAGCCCCAGCTGCCTCAGCCAGGGGCCTGGACCCAGCTGTGCCCTCCCTATCCCCAAGGCAAGAGGCGTGGCACTCAGAAGAACCGGTGCCCCCGCGGCCTGTGCAGCCCCAGAGTCTCCTGAGAGCCTGGTGCTGATATGCTTGCCCTGCCCACCTCCCCTTGCCGCCTGAGCCCACTGGGGCCTGACTCTGAAGAGCAGGTCTGTCTGTCCTAGCCCTGCCCTGCTTAGCTAGAAAGCAGGAGCAAAGGTGCGGGAGGTCGCTGCGGAGACCGAGCCAGCACTTACAGACTAACAGAGGCTCACAGAGGGACAAGGCGGGGTGGACCCCAGCTGCTTAGAACTGAAGGGAAGTGTGGAGTTCAACCAGCTGAGTCTCCTCATTTGATAAAGAAGCCGTGGGAGGCCAGCTTGGAATTGTACCGGAAGCGGTGGAGAGCTGGGCCAGCCCCAGCGCCGTGGCCGAGTTCCTGCACTGGGCACCCAGCACCCAGCAGAACCAGCAAGGGCCTGGTGGCAGGAGCTTCAGGTAGGCCACCCAGCTAACAACACCCTGGGCTCTCAGATTGCAGCCAAACCTAAACGTGGCCCTGTGCACCTGGGGTGGACCCTGTCCCTTACCTAACTGCCATTCCTACCCACTCCCCGCCTTCCCTGCTGACAGAATCCAGTGTTTTGCAGGTGGTGACTGGAGTTAACTTCAGTCTCAGGAAAGGTAGGACTTTCTGCCGGCTCAGGAGGAGAGTCCTGCTGGATTGAGTCCCTCCTGGCAATCTCATTTCTGCTTGAGCGACACTCTCCCTCCCAGCCCCTCTTGTGAAGCCGGCCAGCGGCTCTGGGGAAGGACCTTGCCCCGGCTCCTGCCCGCTCCCTTTGTGCCCAGAGCACGGCGCTTCGGGCTCCCGCTCAGTCTTGCCACCGCCAGGTAAACAGCAGAAGCTGAGAAGCCAACACCTGCGCTGTCGGCACAGAAAGATGGGAGTCTGACCCCTAATGACATCGTTTGAGTCCCTGATTGAGCCCCAGAACTACCAACCTGCAGGCGTGAGAGGGAGAGAATGCTTGTGGTTGGGAGGTCTCTCACTTGCAGCCGAGGGCATTCCTGACCCAAATTTATGCGACAGTTTGGATGCAGTAGGTTGAAATAATGTCATAGCACTCTGTCTCATCATATTAATATGAACAGCATATGGAAAGGAAATGGGTAAAAATTCCTGAAATATGCCAGGTGTAGCAGTGAGTGCCTGTGGTCCCAGCTACTCAGGAGGCTGAGGTGGGAGGATTGTTGGAGGCCACGAGTTCAAGACCAGCCTGGGCAACATAGTGAGACCCTGTCTCTTAAAAAAACAATAAAATTCCAGAAGTACAAGGCCTCTGATAGTGTCCAGTCAAGTCGCAGATGGCATCAAGTTACACACATTACCAAACTATTCTTCTTTCTAGGGATTCTTGCATACAGAGCTTTGCTCATGCCCAACAAGTTTCCAGACTCCCAGTTTGGGGGCACTGACCCAGGATTTGTTGGGATTTCTTCAGTTGCAAGTTAAACTCACTCCAAACTAACTTAGTTTAAAGGAGAATTTATGAGCTTACAAAACCGAAAAGCCCAAGGGTTGCATCTGGCTCTAGGCAAAGCTGAATTCCAGGCGCTCAAAGCTGTCAGGTCAGTCTGTCCACCACTCCCTGCCCTCCATCCCCCTCCCCCCATCCTCCTTCCCTGTTTGCCTCGGTGGATTTCACTAGGGAGGTGAACATGAAAGTACCAGGTGCTGGTTCTCCGCCACTGACCGCCACCGATCCTCTGGTGGACAGACCCTCTCACCGTCCCATCATGCGAGGCTTCCCTAAGCCGCTAACTCATGTCTGCTAGCCGTGATTTAACTCACCATTTAAAAAGGTACTTGGGAGAACCATGAGTGTGCAGGTTGTCAAAGCGAGAAGCAATACTACATCCACAATGCTGGGCAAAAGTTGCACCTGGGACATCCCACGCAGCCACTGCGAGTCACGTCTGCTCAGCCACTCCACGACTCAGCAAGATGACCCCCCATGTGGCGGGCAGCATATCCGTTACTAAGCACAGAAACTCACAACAGACGTGGAGAGAGACATCTGAAACAACTAAATTTGAAAACAAAAGAGGTTAAACAGAAAAGAATGAGCACAAGTCTGTCAAGCAGACGCAAACAGAAAACCAGGATCGTTTAGTATTGTGCGATATATCAATAATTCAAGACAAAATTCAGCTAGGCAAAAAATCATTTCATGCATCAATATTGCTGTGGCTAAAGTATAATTTGCAGTAAAAAAAATATATAATACTTTTCTGTACCAAATCTCACGAGAAATTAATATCAGGGAGAAATGGCTGGAAATTTGTGGAGAATTAGGCAAACTCACTAGCAAGGGGAGACAATATCTTTCTCAGTTACTAACACGTTATTTGCAAAAAATGAGCAACACTAGAGTGACTGAGAACACAGTCTTGAGGAAGAATTCACAGCAAACCCCCAGGACTGCATGGGGTATCTCCTGAGGAGAGGGGCGGTGGCCCCACAGGCCTGCTCCTGTCCCTGAGGGTCCCCTTCCTGGGGAGGAGGCCACAGGGGTCCCAGGGGCCATGCCATGCTGGCTTATGGGCCCCGCACTCCCTTTGCCCTGCAGGCTGGGTATGGGCAAACCTTTCCCTAACTCCCCACAGCGCGGGGAGGCCAGGCGGGGCTGGGATGCCCACCCAGGCCTGTCAGATGGTCAAGGCAAAACAAGCAGGAGTCACAGCACAGCCGAATTTTCAGCCAACCTCTGGCCAGCTCCCGACACACATAGTCAGGGGCTCCCCACTGGGAGGAAGCACCCCCCGCACAGGCGGCCCTTGGGGACCAGAAGGGGACGGAACTGACCCCAGCCCCATCAGAGTCCCATTTTCTCTCTCCAGGCCTTCCCAGACCGATGAACAGCGGTTGTGTCCAGTTCCCTCAGGGACACCCTCCACCCAGCCTGGCTTCCTGGCACCACCAGGGCCACGAAACCACAACAGAGGCACCATCTCTCTGCACAAGAGTCTTCTGGCAGCTACTAACGCTGATCTAGCCTTAGGTATAGTAAGTGTGCACGTGTCGGTGCTGTGTGTGAACGTGCGTACTTTGCACCACACAGAGAAGGCCATCTTTTCAGTGCCCCTGGGAGATTCATAAAAATGCCTCCTATTTCAGCCCCACTCTATTGGATGTGCTAGACATTACATCTCTTCCCATATACTCTTTTTTGGTTTTTTTGAGACACAGTCTTGCTCTGTTACCCTGGCTAGAGTGCAGTGGCTCGTCATAGCTCACTGCAACCTCAGACTCCTGGTCTTAAGCGATCCTCCTGTCTCAGCCTCCTGAGTTAGCTGGGACTACAGGTGTGCACCATGATGCCTGGCTAATGTTTCTATTTTTAGTAGAGATGGGGTCTCACTTTGCTCAGGCTGGTCTCAAACGCCTGACCTCAAGTGATCCTCCTATCTAGGCCTCCCAAAGTGCTAGGATTACACATGTGAGCCACCGCACCCAGCCCCCATATACTATTTATTTATTTATTGAGACAAAGTCTCGCTCTGTTGCCTGGGCTAGAGTGCTGTGGCATCAGCCTAGCTCACAGCAACCTCAAACTCCTGGGCTCAAGCAATCCTCCTGCCTCAGCCTCCTGAGTAGCTGGGACTACAGGCATGCGCCACCATGCCCGGCTAATTTTTTTCTATTTTTAGTAGAGACAGGGTCTCACTCTTGCCTAGGCTGGTCTCTAACTCCGGACCTCAAGCAATCCTTCTGCCTCAACCTCCCAGAGTGCTAGGATTACATTTGTGAGCTACTGTACCCATTCCTCATATACTCTTTTAAGAGGAACTGACCCCCTTCCTATCCCAGCTGGAGAGGTGAGAAAATAACCAGCGCTCACGACTGCGTAGGTGATTAGGCCAGGAGTGAACGCCAAGCTGGCGCGATGGGATCTTTTCAGAAATTTGGATTTTAGGACACAAAGACTGTGGCAAACCCTGGATCTAAAGAGTTATGTAACTCGGGGCTTGTGGTCACGTTGAGCCATGTTCAAGCAAGGGGAGCTAGTCCACAGGGTAGATACCGGAGCAGATGGGAAGAGAAAAGTGTAGTAAGGGGTCCACCGCCCTGGAGTAGCTGCCTGCTGCTGCCTTGTTCCCCGGATGTCCAGCTGCAGTTCATGCATTTCCCTTCAGTGAGAGTCTCCCTTTTTACTTGAGATAATGTGAGTGGGTTTCTCAGTAAATATTTTTAAAACAGAAACTGGGTGATAGAAATGTTCTTAAATTAGATGGTAGTGTCATGGTGATGGTTGCACAACATAGTGAATATACTAAAAACCACTGAGTTATGTTTTACTTTTAAATGGTGAATTTTATGTTACTTGAATTGTATCTCAATTAAAAAATTGGAAAGCAGAAATTACATGCCATAAAACTAGACATTATTAATAAAAGATTTAGAAATCTAACCATCGGAACAAGAGAAGGGAAGAAAACTATCCTAGATCATTCTTTGATCAAAAAAGAATTTAAAAAAAAGCAATTACACACCATTTTGAAATTAATCAAAGTGAGAAAATATAAAAATTATGTGTATGTTATAAGGGAGGGATGATCAAAGCTTTAAATCATAACTAAGTGCATTTTTATTAAAATAAAGCAAAATTTTTAAAAATTATGTCAAAAAGTTAGAAGTCAAAAAACAAGATAAACCAAGGTAAGGTAACAGGGAGAAATGAGTGGAAATTTTAAAATAAGTGTATGAATTAGAAAAAAGAAAAAAAGCAAAGTGGATAAATGTGGGTCTTAGATGTGTTAGTCACAGCGCTGACAAGTTCACCATCCTTCCTAAAAGTGGCCATCCCAGCTCCGTCTCTCTGCTGGAGAGGCAGACCCTGGGCTGTTCCTTAAGCAGGGAGAGTGTCTGATAGCAACTTGAATGAAACCTTGACCAAGGGAAGCTCGTGGACAAACAGACACAAAGAGCTCTGCCAACAGTGGGAAAGGCAATTAGTACGACAGTAGAGCTTGAAGCCATAAAAGAGAGAGGGACAACTTTGACTATGTAATAGTTAGAATAGTTAGAGCTATTACAAAGCAGGTATAGGGGAGCTTGTTTGTAAGCACATTGGATTCTAACTGAAAAATGAAACAATAAAGGTTAATTCCTCCCTCATACTGTACATTAGTATAAATTCCAGAGAAAGAAATACAACTGACCAATAAACACATGAAAGGATGTGCAGTCCCACTTGTAATTAAAGAAATGTAAATCAAAACAATTTTTTTTATCCATGAGGTTGGTAAAATCTAGAAAATTCTACCATATCCAGACCTTTTCTCATGTTGTTGGCAGGTGTGCAAACTGGTCACCCTTGCTAGAGGATAGTTGGGCAGGATCTATCCAAATGCCACATGCATTTACCCTTAACTTAGTGGTTTCACATCCAGAAATTTATTCTACAGAAACCTTAGGACACTTGTAGAAACATGTATTACAATGTTCACCACAGCTTGTTTGTAAGAGCAAAAAAATGAAACCAAAATATTCACCAGTGGAAGGTCGAATGAATAGGCTATAAAGAATTCCATTTCCAGCATGACAGCATGAGGAGCTCCATAGGCCCATTTCCCAGCAAAACTGGTAAAAATTATTTCAACATACACACACACACACACAGAGACACACACACACACACGCACACTACAACTTTGGAAATGGTTATAAGGACATACATAAATGGAGAAATATTTATTCAAGAAAATCTAAAATTCAATAAGAATTGGAAGAATATGTAGAGAATATCAGTAAATATAGTCATGTGTTTCTTTAAAAAGGACATACATTCTGAGAAATGCATCATCAGGTGAGTTCTTCATGTGAACATCATGGAGTGTACTTACACAAACCTATGTAGTATAGCCTGTTGCTCCCAGGCTACAAACCTGTACAGCATGTTTCTGTACTGAATACGATAGGAAATTCTAACACAGTGGTAAGTATTTGTGTATCTAAACATAGAAATGGTACAATAAAAACATGGTATTATAAACTTATGGGACCACCATGATATATGTAGTCTGTTGTTAACTGAAACATTGTATGTGGCACATGACTGTGTATAGAAACTTTTCTTAAAGAGAGCCAAATGGAAATTCTGGAGTTAATAAGCACAATAGCTGAAATGAAAAATTCACTAGAGAGGCTCAACAGTAGGTTTGAACTGGCAGAAGAAAGAATTAGCAGAATTGAAGATAAATCAATAGAGATTATACAGTCTGAAGAAGAGAGAGAGAAAAACAAAAAAAGAAAAGAAAATGAACAGAGCCTCCAAGAAATGTGGGACACCATGAGGTGCACAAATATATGTGAAATGAGAGTACCAGAAATAGAGGAGAGAGAGAAATGGGAAGAAAAAATATTCAAAGAAATAATGGCTGAAAATTTCCCAAATATACTGACAAGCAATCTACACATCCAGGAAGATCAATGAACTCCAAGTAGGATAAACACAAAGAGATCCACAAGAGAAACATTATAATAAAAATGCTGAATACCAAAAATAAGGAGAAAATACTGAAAGCAGCAAGAGAAAAATGACTGTTACAAGTTAACTGCAATAGGATTAACAGCTGGCCTATCAGAAACAAGGGAGATCAAAAGTCAGTAGGGGCCGGGCGCGGTGGCTCAAGCCTGTAATCCTAGCTCTCTGGGAGGCCGAGGTGGGCGGATCGTTTGAGCTCAGGAGTTCGAGACCAGCCTGAGCAAGAGCGAGACCCCATCTCTACTATAAATAGAAAGAAATTAATTGCCCAACTAATATATATAGAAAAAATTAGCCAGGCATGGTGGCGCATGCCTGTAGTCCCAGCTACTTGGGAGGCGGAGGCAGCAGGATTGCTTGAGCCCAGGAGTTTGAGGTTGCTGTGAGCTAGGCTGACGCCACGGCACTCACTCTAGCCTGGGCAACAAAGTGAGACTCTGTCTCAA
>VSMD01131107.1:0-30486 GCA_008750895.1 Mirza zaza | reverse complement strand
TAAAAGCTTTCCCGCAGTCACTACATTTATAGGGTTTCTCTCCAGTTTGAATTCTCTGGTGCTGATTAAGACGGGCACACTGGCTAAAGGATTTTCCACAGACATTGCATTGATAAGGTTTCTCTTTAGTATGGATTCTCTGATGTACCATAAGTGATGAAGAAGCAATGAAGGCCTTTCCACATTCATTACATTTATAAGGTTTTTCTCCAGTGTGAATTTTTTTATGCTGACTGAGATATGAAAGCTGGCTGAATGTTTTCCCACATTCATTACACTCATAAGGTTTTTCTTTAGTGTGAGTTCTTTGATGTTGAATGACTAATGACCTATAACGAAAGGCCTTTCCACATGTACTACATTCATAGGGTTTTTCTTTATTATTAGACTTTTTCCCCAAAGTAAGTTCTGAAGTTTGCCTTATGGCTTTGCTACCTTCTGTAACCTTGCAAATTATCTTCCCCAAATGGGTATTTGTACTCAAATCTAAATTCTCTGTGAAATTTTCCTCATGTGTTTGGCATTTGCTGTGGGACTCTTCTGTGATAACTGCTGGTTCTGGAATAAGATCAGATCCAAATCTAAAATCTCTTTGACTAGTGGGAGTTTTCTTGTGTGTAATTATTCTTTGACTCAAATGACTCTCCTGACTATTTTGCAATCTTAATATCCTGTCATTCAATTTCCATAATCCTCCCATTCTAGAATCCCACAGACCACTCTCTGTGAGTTTCCCTGCTATGGCCTCCTGTGATAAATCTTCAGGAATATCATCTGTTAGTGTAGCACTCTTGGTTGCAGGTTTGGTCTCCAAGTCTAGGAGATAAAAAGAGAAAAATCAAATAATTCCTTTCCTAAGCTGAGGAAATCTCACTAAACAGGGTAATAAAAGTGAAAGATGGGATGATAATATATAGTTCAAACTAATTTTTTTTTCTAGGAAGAAGAAGGTAGGATTAAAGGAGGCTAGCTGAGCAAGAACCAAAGTGGCAAATTCAATTAGATTTTCTCCTATTAAAAACATTCATTCATGGTAACCATTCTAGAATCTAAGTCTCTCAAATATTTCTTCCTCTTCTCATTTCCTTTAGAGTCAACTTCTTTAGAGAGTATTCCTCTTAAATTATCACACTTCCTTGCTGCCCATTTATTCCACAAACCAGACATTTGTCCCTAATCATACTTTCTTTTTATTTGTTCTCATTCTTGATTAACTAGCATTGTTGTAAGGGCTTTCTCAAATTTCTCTGGAAGAACAATTTATTCAAATCTTTGTACATACCTTGTAAAAACCTTTTGTAGAAGAAAACACTTTGATTTTCAACAAGTGAGTTGAACAGCAAACTAGTCAAAAATTAATATTTATACTTACTGATATTTTAAATAGTGACAATTACTTAATCAAGGGTAGCTTTTGCAACTTTTTTATGGACCCTAAGAACATTTCTGACAGTTTGTCAAAAATTCATTTAAAAAAAATTCTACTGTGGGTTACTGGTCTTACAACTTGTTGTATGTGATATATATATCACACATATATATGTGATATATATATTTTATATACATACATATGGAGAGGGAGAGAGAGAGAGAGAGAGAGAGAGAGATTGAGATTGAGTGTCTCAGTCTGTTGCCTGGGCTAGAGTACAATAGAGTCATCATAGCTCACTGCAACTTCAAACTCCTAGGCTCAAGTGATCCTTTTGCCTCAGCCTCCTGAGTAGCTGGGACTACAGGCACACACCCACCACACTTGGCTAATTTTCCTATTTTTTTTTGTAGAGACAGGGTCTTGCTCTGTTGCCCAGGTTGTTCTTGAACTCCTGGCCTCAAGTGATGCTCCTACCTTGGCTTCCCAAGGTGTTCAGATTATAGGCATGAAACATCACATGAAACCTTGCAATTTAATATTTTCTATGGCACTTTTATACTTTTTAAAAATTTTAATTCATTTGAAAGTAATCATACCTAAAGGTTTAAAAGAAAATTCAATAAAAAACTTTTCTGGATAGTGGCATCGTTTTATAACTTTACAACTCACTTTTTAAGTAATAAATTTTGTTTAAGTTATTTTGCCTGTACGAAATTTAAATTAATTTTCTTTCATGCGGTTGCTTTTATTTTTTATCAGTTTTTCTTTTACCTTTCAATAGTTTTAATTAGTTTGAGTATGTTTTTTTGTTGTCCTAGGACATTATATTGCCAATATCTGACAAAAATTTTTTTCTGTCAGAATAAAAGCTATAGAAAACACATCTATAACAGCAACTTGGGATTAAGGAACTAATAATAAAAGGTCAAAAGAATATAAATTTGTAAAGCAGGCAAAGTTGCTATAAAATTCACTAAAAGTATGCAAGCTTAGGGTGCAAAAAGGTTATTATATTAGCAACTAGAAATTTTCTTCAAAAAATTTACTTGCAGAAACTTCATTAATATGTATGAGTTAAATCCTCATCTTTCTTGAGTGAAAGCAAAATGTCACTCCCAAACAACAACAATAAAAGAATAATAAAAAATTTTACATTTGAGAGAGATGTACTTTGGTAATGTCAGACTAGGTAATTTGGACCAACATTATTGCTGATAACAATTAGGAAATCTGGATAAAGAAGAGAAACAAAGTCTGTTTGAAAGCATCTGAAAGCTAGAAAGACTTAAAGAATTACAACGAGAAGAATGAAACCCAGAAAGAGAGATCCTACCATCTAGTTTTATATAGCCAGTGAGATAAGAAAATTTTTAAATTTTTAAGTGGTTGAAAAATGTATCAAAAGAAAGATATAATGTGACATATTAAAATTGTGTGAAATTCAAATTTCAGAGTCCATAAATGAAGTTTTAGTGGAACACAACCACACTCACTGGTTAACATATTGCCTTATGGATGTTTTTGTGTTACAGTGGCAGGATGGAGAGTTGCAACAGAGACCTATGACCCCACAAAGCCTAACATATTTGCTGCCTTGCTTTTCACATTAAAAGTTTGCTGGCTCCTAAGTTAGATGGATGGTTCACTTCTCAACAGATTCTATGTAAGATAGAAAAAAATGAAATTATATCTTCAAAACTTTATTAAATTCTTTATTAAAAGGATTTGTTCTGTAAAATTTGGATTCAGTCAAAAGGTTGCACTCAAGAATCCAGGAAATGGCCGGGCGTGGTGGCTCAAGCCTGTAATCCTAGCTCTCTGGGAGGCCGAGGTGGGCGGATCATTTGAGCTCAGGAGTTCGAGACCAGCCTGAGCAAGAGCGAGACCCCATCTCTACTATAAATAGAAAGAAATTAATTGGCCAACTAATATATATAGAAAAAAATTAGCTGGGCATGGTGGCACATGCCTGTAGTCCCAGCTACTTGGGAGGCTGAGGCAGCAGGATTGCTTGAGCCCAGGAGTTTGAGGTTGCTGTGAGCTAGGCTGACGCCATGGCACTCACTCTAGCCTGGACAATAAAGTGAGACTCTGTCTCAAAAAAAAAAAAAAAAAAAAGAATCCAGGAAAACCACATGTGGCCCCACGGCTGCAGGTTCCCCACCCCAAAGTCTTATGCAAAATATTCTCCAAAAATGAAGGTCCAAATAAAAAGATGTCTTAGGCAAAAAATAGAGAAAAGAATATGGCACGAATATATCTGAATAAAAGGAAATATTAAAGGCTGTTCATTAGGCAGAAGAAAAATATCTTAGATATAAGCTTAGCAAGGAAAAAATATGATGAGAAAGGAAAGGTTAAAATTTGGGTGAGTTTAATGCACTGACTGCCACACGAGGAAAAAAAATTTTTTCCCTGGGGCCACAGCGTTTTATTAGAACAAAACAATCCTTTCTAATTTGTTATTTTTTATTGTTTCTGTGAGTGAGTTATATTCCATACAATTCATGTTTTTAGAATTAAATTGTCAATATTAATTGTAACAATAAGAACATCAACAAGTAAGATTTTCATGAACCAACTGCAGGGTTTTGCTTCATGCAGCCCCGGGCTCAAAACTAGCCTGAGTTAAATACAACTCACATGGTAGTCAATGTGTTAAATGAATATGTAATCTGACATATATAGAATTAAAATATATAACTTCAAAAAGATAAGTGAGGTTAAATGGAATAAGCTGTTTTACAGTCTTTATATTGTTTGTAAAGAAGGAAAAACCTGTATTAGACACTGAATCAAGGATGCATGCTTTAATCTCAGTATTAACCACTGAACAAATAATTTAAAATGTTGTAATTATCAAATTATTAGAGGTGGAAAATAGAACAATAAAAGGTGATAAATCCAAAGGCAGGCATGAATGAGGAGAAAAAGATCAAAGGACAGGCAAAACACTTTCACAGCTAAATGACAGAGCTAAAGATTATGTAAATGTATTACATACAAATGGAGTGTATTACATACAAATGTATTACATACAAATGGAGTGTCTTTTGTGTCCAAAAGACACAAACTGTCAGATTGGTTAAAAAAATTAACAGTACGCTACTTATAAAAGAAACACATAAAATACAAAGATACATAGAAGGTGAAAGTGAATAGGTGAAAGAAGATATATAAACAATAATCAAAGGAAGGATCCTACAGTACTAATATCAGGCAAAATAGAATTCAATGCAAAAACCATTAACACATAAGACACTTCATGATGACAAAAGGTCCAATTTACCAGAAAGATATAATAATTCTAATTTTGCATTTAGCTAATAACATAGCTTCAAAATACTAAAGAAAAAAGTTAAGTGAATTAAAATAAGAAACAAATTCACAGTCTCACTAGCAGACTTAAAAAAAAAATCTTTCTCAACTGAGAGAATAAGCTTTAAGTACACAGACTTTAGCAACATAATTAACATACTAACCTCTTGACATATCTAGAACACTGTACTCAATATCTAGACTATACATTTTTCCAAGGGTACTCAAAATGTTTATAGAAATTTATCATATGATAAATAAAGCAAGTTTTTAAAGAAATCTGCAAAGGCTGAAAATATACAGAGCATGTTTTCTGACCACAGTAGGATTAAAGACAACAAGATTCCTAGAAAATTCCCAAGTGGCACAAAATTAAGAAAAACACTTCTAAATAACCCAAGGGTCAAAGATAGCACAATAAAAATTATTAAATATCTTAAACTAAAAACTTATGATGATGACACATAAAAAGTGTGATATAGTCCTGACAGCTCTAAATAACCAGAAAAGAAGAATGGCCAAGAATCGATGGTATAAGTATCCAATTCAAGAAGTCAGAAAAGATCCACAAATTAAACCCTAAGAAGGTAAGAAAATGAAATGATAAAGAGCAGAAAGGAATAAAGCAGAGATCAAATATATAAGAAAAACAATTTAAAATGATTCTTTAAAAGCCAAATGATATTGATAAACTCTAGCAAGACTGATTGACACAAAAAAGAAAGAGGACACAAAAAATCAGTATCAGAAATGAAAAGTGACATATCACTTCAGATCCATATAAACATTTAAAAGATAAACAGGGGACAGTGTGCCAATACAATTAAAATTTAGATTAAACTGAGCAATTCCTAAATAAACATAATTCATTAAGCTGAAAATTATAAATAGCAAATATGAATAGTCCTATAAGTAGTAAATATATAGAAGCTGTAATTAAACACTTTTCACAATAAAAGCTTGAGGCCCAGATGGCTTCCTGGCGAATTCCGTGTCCCATAAGAAATATCACTTTCCTCTTTCTCACAACTCTCTTTCCTCACTATATGCTGATGACCTTGCCTCGCATTTTAAAAAATATGGAAGCTATCACAATAGATGCCTTGATCTTCCCACCACCAGTGGACCTACACATGCACCCATCTTCTCCATCGTTCCCAGTGTTACAACACGGAGGTGACCTCTCTGCAAATTAAAGGTAAATTCTTCCTTTCCATTCTAGATTTCATCTCCTTCAAGCTCCACAAACACTTTAGTTCTTCAGTGATTCTCTTTGTCTGGCAACATCAATTTCTCCCTCTCTATTGAGATAATCCTGTCAGCACTCACATATGCCACAGAAACTTCCATCTCAAAAATAAAATGAATATTTTTCTTTTTCTTCCATTAAAATTTTTTTTTAAGAGATGGGGTCTTGTTCTGTTGCCTAGGCTGGAGTGTAGGAGCAGGATCATGATTATAGCTCACTGCAGCCTTGAACTCTTGGGCTCAAGAGATCCTCCCCACAACCTCCCACAAACCCAGCCTCAGCCTCCCAAGTAGCTGAGACTGTAGGCGTGTGCCACCACACCTGGCTGAGTGTCCTCCTTGACTCCATTCTTTCCTCTAGCTGCTTCCCCATTTCTCTCTTTCTCTTCCCAGGGGGGAAAAATCCCTTTTCTAAAGAGTTGTTTAAAACTATATCCAATGTCTACCTTTCACTTACTCTTTTAAGTATATATATATATGAGTTGTGGATGGCATCTTAATAAAATGAATACTCAAATGAACTAGATTCTATTTATTTCTTTCCATCTCCACTACCATCACCCTAATCAAAGTTACTGTCATCTCTTGCCTAGACTATTGTAACTTTACCTTACTGCCTGCTTTATGCACCCTGAAGTTCAATCTCTATAAATAGGGTTATTTTCTAAAAATCCTTAATTAAATCTTTCCATGCTTTTGCCCTGGAAAAATCATCATCTACAAAGCCCTGCATGGCAGGCTCCTAACTCTAATCTTACTTTGTACCAGTTTCCCCTCACTTCTGTCACAGCAGCTTCCTTTGATTTCCGGAACACATGACATACTTTTCTGTATCAGGCCCTTTGCATTGCTGTGCCCTCCGCCTGGAATGCTTCTCTTCTCCTCTGTCCTCTGCTGGCTTCTTCTGACCCGTCAGGACTCAGCTTAAATGTCACTCCTCAGAAGCTCCCCTGACCACCCTGTCTGAGGGAGGCACCCTCATATCACCCAAATTACTCTTTCCTGTCCCCCAGTTTATCTCATAGCTGAAAGGCATTGTGGCTACCATTTAGTTTGTTTTTATTTATTTACTTGCTAATTATCTATTGCTCAAAATTTAATCTTCATGATGGCAGGCACCCGGTCAATTTTATTCACTGTTGTAAGCCCTAGTACCTAACCCGGTTTACAGCATATAGATGTATAATAAATACTGCTTAAATAAATGAATATTGTATTTTGATTCTCAACTGATTCCTTGTTTGCATTCCCAATTGGTTAAGAACCTGGAAGAGGGGAAGAGGGTTCCCCCAAGGTTTCAGCAGGCTTACTGGTGAAGAAAGTTGAATAATGAGTAAATAGGTTTACGTTAAAACAAAATCAGTGGGGACCCTTAAGAGAGCATTTTCAAGAAAATGAAGGAAGAAATGTCAGATAATGGTGAAACAAATGAGAAAAACATAAAGTTAACTAGAGAAGACAGACCTGAAAGGGATATCTTATGCATGTTTGAATAAAGAAGAAATGAAGGAATAATTATGAAAATCATGTCCCGAAGAAAGCAGAATAGGATGGGATAGGAAACCAAAAGTGGAGGACAGAGAGAGGAGGAGAGACAAAGGAGTGACTGGGATGGCTGAGACATGGGGAGCTTTTCCTCAGAGACAGCTTTGAGCAAAGGTACCCCCCAAATACTTCAGATGCTCTGTTGAACACCCCCCCCCCATGACCTGTTACTTGAAATAAATCCCACCTTCCTGGTTGTGATTAACTCACTTGCATAGGAGGTTCTTGAAATTTCTTTCACCAGGGCCCATGGTCCTTTCCCATTTTCCAAATAGGATATCATGTCTGGTTTGGAAACTGCAAGTCCTGGTCGTAGAAAAATAAATAGGATTTGATTAGAGCTGTGCAGAAGAACTACTGCACCCAGTGCAGTCTCAGTTCTTAATTTTCTGTGCAGAATGGCCATTACAGAAAGTTTTAGAGCTGCACTGTCCAATACAGTTGCCAAAAGCCACATGTAGCTATTGAAATTTGAATTTAAATTAATTAAAATTTAGGCCAGGTGCAGTGGCTCACGCCTAAAATCCTAGCACTTTGGGAGGCCAAGGTGGGAGGACCACATAAGGCCAGGAATTCCAGACCAGCCTGAACAAGAGCCAGATCCTGTTCTCTATAAAAATGGAAAAATTAGCTGGGTGGGGTGGCACGTGCCTGTAGTCCCAGCTGCTTAGGAGATTGAGGCAGAAGGATTGCTTGAGCCCAGGAGTTTGAGGTTGCTGTGAGCTAGGATGATGCCACTGCAGTCTAGCCCACACAAGAGAGCAAGACCCTGTCTCAAAAAATATATAAAATTTAAAATTCAGTTCTTCAGATGGACTACCCACATTACAAGTACTCAAAAACCACAAGTGGCTAGTGCCTGCCATATTGGACAGTACAGCTACAGGACATTTCTATCCTAGCAGAATGTTCTATTGTACAGTGATGTTAGATCATTACAAAGGTATCTCAAAGGAGCTCAACACTATGGTCCTGGTTTGGTGGGATAATAGATCATGGAAATAATATGAGTTTAGGAAGAAAATGAATTTGTTCCTTTCTTTTTAGAGGTACTGATAACTCCTATTTATGGAAGTGGTTAGAAAAAACTTTGGTTCAAAATCTGTGGGATTGTCAACAATCTCCAAGATGCCAATGAAATGTGTACTTCTTGTCTTATAGTGGGCGGACCATTTGGTTAAGAGTAAGGAATAGCATAACTCCCAACAACGTACCCCTAAAATTAAGAGATTTTGATGCCTAAACTCCAAACCAAAATTCAGTTAAGTACTTCAGAGGCTCTGTATTTTGGGCAAACCTGGTCTAATGGGCAGGAACATCAGCACAAAGATACATTATCCTTACCCAGGGAGACCAGATTCCTGTAATTCTCTAGCATCACTTCCTTGTGCAGGTTCCTCTGTGTAGGGTCCAATAACCTCCATTCCTCCAGTGTGAAGTCTACAGATACATCCTTAAATGTCACTGATTCCTGAAATAATTACACTGTGATCAAACAGAGACTATACAATTACACTTGTTAGGCAGACCATTACATAGAAAACTGGGGAAGAACTCCAGAAATCAGAATCACTAAATGATTATGTAGAGCAATCAGTTCATCCCTTATAGGATATAGGAATCTCTCCAGTGAGAAGAACTTAAAACCATAAAAGGAAGCTTATTCCATCTTCAGAGTATAACCTGATAGCAGGATTTTTTTTTCAGGATAGATGTTAATATTTACATCAATGGAAGAGAATTGAGAGTCTATAAATAAATACTTACATTTATGTTCAGTTGATTTTCAATAAGGGTATTAAGACAATTTAATGGGGGAGAACAGTCTTTTCAACAAACAGTGCTGAGACAACTGGATATTCACATGCCAAAGAATAAAACTGAATTCTACCTCAGATCATATATAAAATTAACTCAGAATGGACTGTAGACCTAAACGTAATAACTAAAACTATAATATAAAACTCATAGAAGGAAAGATAGAGGAAAATCTCCATGACCTTTAAATGGATTCTTAGATATGACACCAAAAGCATAATAGACAAAAGAAAAAAACCAGATAAGTTGGATTTCATCAAAATTAAAAACTTTTATGCTTCAAGGGACATCATTAAAAACTCAAAAAGACAATCCACAGAATGTAAGAAAATATTTACAAACCATTTATCTGATAAAAGAGTTGTATCTAGAACATATAACAAAACTCTTATAACTCAAAAATAAAAAGACAAATAACTTAATAAAAAATGGGCAAAGGACTTGAATAGACATTTATTCAAAGATACACAAATGGCCAATACAGACATGAAAAGATGCTCAAAGCCGTTAGTCATTAGGAAAATGATAAGATGCTATAAGATACAATAAGATACCATTTCACTCCTAACAAGATGTGTATAATAAAAAAGATAGACATTAGCAAGTGTTGTTGAGGATATAGAGACAGTAGAGACATCGTATCACTCATACATTGCTGGAAGGAATATAATATGGCACATCTGCTTTGGAAAACAATCTGACAGCTCCGCAAGTGGTTTAACATAGAATTATTATATGATGTAGCAATTACAATCCTAGGTGTATATACCCAAGTGAAGTGAAAACATGCTCACACAAAAACCTGTACACAAATGTTCATAGCATCATTATTAACTGCCCCAAAGTGGAAACAACTCAAATATCCATCAACTGACAAATGGAGAAACAATACTTGGTAGAACTATACAATTGAACATTATTTGGCCATAAAAAGGAATGAAAGACTGACACATCCTACAACACGGATGAACCTTGAAAACATTATACTAAAGTGAAAGAAGTCAGTCATAAAGGACTATATATTATATAATTACATTTATATGAAATGTCCAGAATAAGCAAATCTATAGAGACAGATTAGTGGTTGTCAGAGGCTGTAAGGAGGGGGAATGGAGAATACTGCTAATGGGTATAGGATTTCTTTTTGGGGGTGATGGAAAGTTCTGGAATTAGCAGTGATGGTTGTACAACTCTGAATATAATTAAAACCCACTGAAATGTACACTTTATGGATTTTATGGTATTACCTTAAAATTATTATTAATGATAATATTTTAATAAATTATATTAAAATACTTCCAGAAAAACAATATTTTTTGCTTCTAAGGGGAAAATCAGGTAAAGAAATAATCATGAAAAATCAGAAAGTTGATGTGAAGAACAAATCAGGCTGGGTGCAGTGGCTCACACCTGTAATCCTAGCACTCTGGGAGGCCGAGGCAGGTGGATGGTTTAGGAGTTCAAGACCAGCCTGAGCAAGAGCGAGACCCTATCTCTACTAAAAATAGAAAAAAAAATCAACCAGGCAACTAAAAATAGAAAATATTAGCTGAGTGTGGTGGCACGTGCCTGTAGTCTTAGCTACTCAGGAGGCTGACAGGAGGATCACTTGAGTCCAGGAGTTTGAGGTTGCTGTGAGCTAGGCTTGCACAGCACTCTAGCTGGGCAACAGAGCAAGACTTTCTCAAAAAAAATTAATTAATTAAAAAAGAACAAATCATATACTGATTATAGAATGTGGAAGTGAGAATTAAGCCTTGAAACACAGTCAAACAATGGAACCTTCCTTTGCCATGTTGGATAACCCTTAGACAGGCTTGTGAGACAATGGTCTAATATAACAATGAAATGGCATATGTTTATCTTTTGCCTTATTTCTAAGTTTTGGATAATTTTTCTTAACAATACATTTTTAATTTTTATTTTTTCTAGAAAAATCAAATGTATTCTGTACTCACAAATAAGAAAGTAAGCTTTACAAATATAATGAAATAAAGTATCTAAACCAATTTAAACCCATCTTAAGACCATATTCACCAATGTTGACATATTCTTGATATTTTTAATAGTACAGTATTGGGTCTTACAATGCAAAGCAAGAATCGTCTATGATGATAGGATACTTTATCCTTAGCAATTCCGATGTTTTACCATCCACGAGATTAGGGCTGCCACCTCTGAGAGAAATGAAATTTGTTAGGTTAATACCACAAGCCCTGGGAATATCACGTCTATCAAATATAACATTAATTGTGAACTTGCAATTAACTGGGAACATTAAGAATTAGGGGAAATAAAAGAGGCGTTTTCTCTTCATTTCTCTCACATATAAGAGCTTAAGTATTACCTTTACCAATTCTGTTTCTTCTGCCTGAAAGTGAAGATCTTTATCTGGCTGGGTAACTTCAGAACTCTAAAGGGACACAGGATAAGAACACTCAGTGAAAAGCTGCCTATGACCTATAATAGAGCCTCAACAAGCGCCACCAAGCCACACAGATGTGGTGTATGTGGGATAACCTCTTTTATGATTTTACTTAGGACTGAAATTAAGGTCCCATGTAACATTCAATTATAATCCTCTTTCCCCTTGTTTGAGACAATGACAAACACAGACACGATTGAACAAGATATAACTGCATGATTTTACAGGCAGCCTTTAACAAAGAACCTATCAAAACAAAAGTAAACTTATAATAAAGGGCTGTCAGACACTTCACAATTCTGCTTTTTTATATGGGGATGAACTCTATTTCTCAGAAAGTATCTATCTTGCTCAAGAATAATATTCAAAACCTATTAATACCATCTGTTTTCTACAATTGAAAAATTATTACTGAGTCTAGGGGGGACACAATTCAGTAGTCTCTTAAGAAATATTTCAGCAACCCCTCATAACATTGTTTTCTTCCAAACCTTAAAAACTATATCTTCATGACGGCCTGATTTCATAAATAAAAAGAAATTTTATTTTACCTTCTAGTGGTGGTTATGTATTCAGATTTTGTCATTTAAAAAATTATAGGCAATAAAACTATACACTTAAATTTCATTAGGAAAAAATGTTATCCTAGCTGCTCCCTCCCAAGTCCTTGTCTAAAAAAGTAAATATTCAGTTTCCAGAAAATTAATGTTGATATGAACCCTCAATCTCTGGTAATTAAGGATGGGCTTGATCAGGCTGTAATATGTGACTAGAAAAATATGGGTGGACCTAGTGATCAAGTGCAACATTTCATAATTTATCTTTTCAGGGGTATGTTTTAAGGACTATTTACATGTTACACACTCTGGCTACAAAGAATAAAAGATCACTACTACAGGTTGTTACAGATCATGACAATATATATTACAATTATATTTGTTGGTATTACCTTTCTACAGAATCCCCTATTTCAAAAAGTCACTGCTAAGACACAGCTTTTATCACATTAATACTCATTCCAAATACACTCAATCATGCATGCATACACACACATTTAAATTTCTTTAGGGAAACATTAAAAGATTCATCTCAAATATCTAATTACCAGCCCTATCTGTTACAACTTTCTGATTTGAATCACTAGCTCACCTACTGTCCTCTGCCCCTGAGCTTTGCCCTTAAACTCTTTTCTCACCTGAAGTATCCTCACTTTATGTCAATTTAAATCCCCCTTCTAATTGGGTACCAGCTTAAATCTATCTATCCTCATGAGTTTCCTGTGACCCCACTCTCGTCCCTTCTCTTTCCTTACATAGCATTCATCATCTTTATCATACTGCTAAGCAGCTACTATTCACCTGAATAGATTATGCAACTATTCTTTTTGTATGCCTTACCTCAATGAGACTGTAACCTCCCTACAGACCTCCCTACCTCCCTGTACCTTAAACAACATGTTCTTTCCCTCGATGTCATCTACTGAGTTTGATCAGTTCTTAACGAGTAGAAGAGATCACTGAGAGTAGCACTAGGGGAATAGTCCCTATGAATTAGGGTTAGGGATGTGTGTGTGTGTTTGTGTACATAATTTTTCCCTCAAAATTTCCTGAACAAAAATTTCCAACTGAAAAATATTCCATTCTGTTACCCCATAAATAACTGAAATTTTCTGGGAACAATACAAATTTAACATCAAAACTGAAGATGCCTATCATCATTAAAGACAGCCCAGATATTTTTGGAAAGATCACATGTCCAGATATTTGGTTCAATAAGTATAGTGAATCCTCCTATAGATTACAGCCTTTATTGTGATGAAGCCAGTTTTCATGGGTAAATTTGGTTCAGTTCCTAGAAGGGGTGTGTATAAAGTAGAAAGTCACAAGACTTCAGGAAAAGTAAACACACTCTCGAACCAAAACAGCAGGTCAAAAAAGAGGAAATACCAACTTACCAGAGGTCCAGCTGAAAAAACCACAGCAGCCATAATGTCTTCCTCTGAGTCCCCCTCTCTGGAAAGAGTGGAGTCTTGCAGAGACATCTCTGAGGAAGAGAAACAGGCCATGAAAACCACTCCTGCCTTGGGAATTTCAGACTCACCAAGTTGGAATCCTGACATACAAGTGAGCACGACCTCCCTAAGGAAACACAAGAGTAACCCCCAAGATCAGTGAAGGACAAAGATCCTTGCTCCTGGAGATCTTGATATTTTAATGCCGTTAAATGGAGTCACGACTAGCAGGCCAGACATTGTACAAGGAGCCTTTAAAATACTTTCTCATTTAATCTTCATATTAACTCAATAGGAATAGTATTCCCATTCCGCAGATGAGGAAACTGAAGCTAAGACAAATTAAACTATTTACCCAAGGCGGTGAAGATACATGACTCCAAATCAATCTAATTCCAAAGCCTGTACCTTTTCCACTAAATCAACATACTGTGTGAAGTGAAAGAAAATAATTCAATCTTTGCCACAATCACCTACTAATCTAACAAATATTCTAAAAATCTTTTTCTGTCTTTTCCTGTGAAAAGTCAATTTCCTAAAATTTTCAGAGACCTCAGCTTCATATAAGAAAAACACTACAACTTCAAAATTTAAATGATATTAGAAACCCTGACATGTCCTCCCAATCTCATATTCAAATAGATATTTATCCTTTTTGTATCAGGCAAACTTAAATAAAAACAAAGCAGGGATAAAAACCATAATAATAGAAGGGATATGAACTTCGATGCACAATGCATTAAGCATTAGTCCTTTTATATTAAAAAAAGTACATGCCTGATACAGGTTTTATACTGAGGAGAAACAGGGTGGCCGAGACCTTATTCAGGTATGCCTGGGCACTGGTTCTGCTTGTCTAACTTTGACAAAGGATATACTGCTGCTGAGTCTGATTCAAGAACCAGGGTGCCTGATGTATGCTATTCCCGTATACCAATGGCACAGACTGTTAATATAAATGCTTCTATAACATTAGTCTCATAAAGGGCAGCAACATAACAAATATCAAGTTTTTGAGAAACTCTACCTTGTGCAAAAAGTGTTACAAGCAACTATACGGCCCTTCAATGAGGGACTTTGTTATGCTTAAACATGCTCAATCCACTCCTGCGCTGAATATGCACCTTGATTCCCATAAGTTTCAGCAGCTTTTGCTCAATAAACACAGCAGGACTTAATCTAACCTTATAGTTTATACCAATCAGAAGCTCATCTGAAATGATACTTGCACTACTTAACCATTATCTTCTGAAAAAAAAGAATATTAATATTAATATAAAAGCAAGTCTGTCATAAATGCAAATAACATTAGAGATTCCAAGAAATGAGACAGATATGCGTAGAGTGAAACTTATACTGTGAAAGCTGCCAAATTAATTTTCTAACTTAAAAAGGAGACCAGGGTTGAGTTAGATCAAGAAAATACGTGAGGAGAAGCAAGATGGCAGATGAGAAACACTCCCAGACAGAGTGTCTCTGCAGAAAAGACAGATTCTAGCAGAATTTAGAAGAAAGAAGCAAGAAGACGAGCAAACATCGGACGAGGGTTGGAAGGAGGGGTACCTGAGACCACGGGAGACTCCACGGGAGGAGGTTGCGGAGGAGAACTGGAAGCAGAGACCTCCAGAGCAGCCCGGAGACCAGCGGCAAGGGTAGGTGAAGTGGTTAGCTTTCCCCTCCCTTGCATCTTGGACTGCTGGTGGGCTCCCCAGCGGGGGGAGAGACCTGCGGACACCAGCCCAGAGACGGCCACCACCAGTGAGCAGTAAGCCTGTAGCAGACGCGGCACCAGGCTCCCAACTCCTGCAGGGCACTTCCTTGTGGACAGACCTGAGCCGTGCGGCAGGCGCCATATTGCCTCCTTCTCCCCTCCCCCGACCCTCTCCGCGGCTGCCGAGAGATAATACAGCCACCAGCCGGAGGCACCTCCAGGGAATGGGACCTTCCCTTTTGGGGCCCTACAGCTGACTGAGGGGAACTCAGATGGTGAGCTCCCTACCCGCCAGCCCTCCCAGGTGCTGCTGGCACGGTGATCCCAGGAGAACCGGGCAGACCCTGAGGTTGAGAGACATAGATCCAGCTTGGGTTTCCCATGGTGGAATTGGGACCGTCACTCCTCTCCCTGGTGGTGACAGGGATTGAACTCTGGGGCCCAGAGGTCAGACCTACAGAACAGATCCTGTGCACCCAGGTCTCGCATTGCCCGGGGCCCAGAAGGGAAATATGCGAACAGCCTACTGAGGTGTGTGTGCCTTCAGGGGCAGATCAGCATCCTAGGGGGCAACCCGCCTCCCAAAGGGAGGCCATGCACCCAGCCCAGGTGGCGTTCCTGTGTAGGGAACCTCCTGGCCGGCATCACAGCCAGGGGAGGCCCGGTGGCGTGTGGTCTGGCCTGGTGGCAGAGGCCCAGGTGTAGCCCCGAAGTTGGGGAGGGTGGAAAGAAGCAAGGCCCGTTCCAGACTGAAGGTCTTAGACAGTCCCACCCCAACACGTAGACTTTCTGACTGGGGGGGGGGGGCGCATTCCAGCCCCACCCTGACAGCTTTTCCTGGAAGCAGAGAACAGAACTTTGACCCCTGCTAACGGCATTGGTGGTGCCTGAGGGCAGGCTTACCCAACCCAGCTCTACCCAGACTCCTAGACCAGCCCTCACTGAGGGGGAGAAAAGGACACACCTGGAAGTGCCAGGGCCCCACCCACCACCTGAGGCACTAGAGTGCCTCTCTACAGGAACAAGAGCTGGTTACAGGACACAAAAACAACAAAAAGCCTCCAGGACCTGGAACAAAAGTTCACTAAAGAAATCGATACAATGAAGAAAAGTTTAACCAAACTCCTGGAAATGAAGAATCAATTCAGGGAACTACAAAATACAGTGGAAAGCCTCAAGAACAGGGTAGATCAAACAGAAGAAAGAATGCTCAGAGATTGAAGATAACACCTTCCAATTAAATAAATCAGTCATAGAGATAGAGCAGAGAAACAAGAGAAAAGAGCAAAGCCTACAAGAGATGTGGGATTATGTGAAGAAACCTAATGTGAGGGTCATAGGGTTACCAGAAGGGGAAGAAGACAACACCCAAGGGTTGGACAAGCTATTTGAAGATATAGTAGAGGAAAATTTCCCAGGCCTTGCTAAAAATCTCCATATACAAGTTCAAGAAGCTCAGAGGACCCCTGGGAGATTCAATGCAAATAGGAAGACTTCATGACATGCAATCATCAGACTGACCAAAATATCAACTAAAGAGGCCCTTCTAAGAGCTGTAAGACGAAAGAAGCAAGTAACATACAACGGAAAGCCAATCCGAATAACACCAGACTTCTCTACTAAGACTCTACAAGCAAGGAGAGACTGGGGCCCCATTCTCACTCTCCTGAAACAAAACAATGCCCAGCCTAGAATCTTATTCCCTGCAAAACTAAGTTTTGTATACGAAGGAGAAATCAAGTCATTCTCAGATAAGCAAAGACTGAGGGAATTCACCAAGACAAGACCAGCCCTACAAGAAGTACTCAAAACAGTGTTACAAAAACATAATCTGGGGAAAAGAATCCTTATTCAATAAATGGTGCTGGGAAAACTGGACAGCCACATGTAGAAGACTGAAACAAGACCCACACTTTTCACCTCTCTCAAAAATCAACTCACGCTGGGTAACAGACTTGAACCTTAGGTGTGAAACTATTAGAATTCTAGAGGAAAATGTTGGAAATACTCTTCTGGAGATTGGCCTAGGCAAAGAATTTATAAAGAAGACCCCAAAGGCAATCACAACAGCAACAAAAATAAACAAATGGGACCTGATCAAATTAGAAAGCTTCTGCACAGCCAAAGAATCTGTCAAGAGAGCAAACAGACAACCCACAGAATGGGAGAAAATTTTTTCAAGCTACACATCTGATAAAGGGCTGATAACTAGAATCTATTTAGAACTCAGGAAAATCAGCAAGAAAAAATCAAACAACTGTATCAAAAAATGGACAAAGGACATGAACCGAAACTTCTCAAAAGAAGACAGAATAAGGGCCAACAAACATATGAAAAAATGCTCAACATCTCTAATCATCAGAGAAACGCAAATCAAAACCACAATGAGATAACACTTAACTCCAGTGAGAATGGCCTTTATCCAAAAGTCCCCAAACAACAAATGCTGGTGTGGATGCGGAGAGAGAGGAACACTCCTACACTGCTGGTGGGACTGCAAACTAGTTCAACCTCTGTGGAAAGCAATATGGAGATACCTCAAAGCAATACAAGTAGATCTCCCATTTGATCCAGCAATTCCACTACTGGGCATCATCTACCCAAAAGATCAAAAGTCACTTTATAAAAAAGACACCTGCACTCGAATGTTTATAGCAGCACAATTCACAATTGCAAAGTTGTGGAAACAACCCAAGTGCCCATCCATTCATAAGTGGATTAATAAAATGTGGTATATGTATACCATAGAGAACTACTCAGCTTTAAGAAACAACGGTGATATAGCACCTCTAGTATATTCCTGGATAGAGCTGAACCCATTCTACTAAGTGAAGTAACTCAAGAATGGAAAAACAGCACCACAGGTACTCACCAGCAAATTGGTATTAACGGATCACCACCTAAGTGGACACATAGGAGTAACATTTATCGGGTGTCCAGAGCGTGGGAGGGGGGAGGAGGGGATGGGTATATACAACCACAACGAGTAAGATGTGCAATGTTTGAGGGATGCTTGAAGCTCTCACTCGAGGGGCGAGGGGGACATGGGCCATATATGTAACCTTAACACTTGTACCCCCATTATACGCTAAAACAAAAAAAAAGAGAGAGAAAATACATGAGTAGTCTGTTCTATAACACTGGGTTTTGCTAGGTATAATGAAAACCTTTTGGTGGAAAAGAAACAATGAGAAGTTGAGGGAGGAAAAACAGTGCAGTGTGGTGGTAAGACTTGGATAAAGAAAATAGAGGAGATACCTTTATTGAAGCCTCAAGGTTGTTAAAATATACCCCAACAGACAAAATAGACTCCCTGTGGCTAAAATGAGCCATACCAAAAGCAGAGTCTAAAGGCTAGCAGAGTTAGTCAAGTATCCCTCTGTTACTAACTGCCAGAAGGTTTCCTTCCTTGTAGTTAAGCAGAAACCAGCTATTGCCCAAATAACTACAAAATTTCCCAGCTGACCCCAACAGATCGCCTGACACCAGCAGCTGAACCTTCCCCCCACACCTTGAGGTCTGGCCACAACTCTGATTGGACAAAGGACCAGTCTTACAAACATTATTTACTGATACATAGCAGCCAGACCTAAAGCCAGTTTCAGCCAGCTTACAGAGACTGCACAAACTGTCTTTGTGTCCTATAGCTTACTTTTTGATGTAAAGAGCCAAATTCCACCTCATTTTAATGCTAAAACCTCACCCTGAAATGAATATGGAATATATGTTACATTATGCTCACCCACTGTGCACTTCCTGACTTCCCTCATGAATATTCATAGATTTCCCCCACAACCCTGCTCAATATGTATGCAAGGCTGACCCTGTGAGACATACAAACCAGCTTCCCCATCCCTTCTGGACATGCAGATTGTTCTCCCTCTGAAAATAAAGTTTTCTCTTTTCCTTTCTCTGTGGATCTCATGGTCTTACCAAAGTGGTTTTATCTTACACTAGTGTTTCTCTAGAGTTATTGTAGGTCATGGATCCCTTTGCAAATCTAATGAAAATTATGAATTCTCTGCCAGAACCCCCCCCACATATAATTAGAGGGGTCTCAAATCTGAGGATGCAAAAAACTACTTAATAGAAAGGAAATTCTTTGGCTCCATCCAAGATCTAAATCTGGATCTTTACTCTAGGTGTAAGACACAGAAATCTACAGTTTCAACAAGTATCTCAGGTTTTTTTACTTTAAATAGTGTCCTAAAGTCAACTCCTGAACCTCAAATTAAAACTCTTCTTTACACACTTGAAAATCCAACTGAAATATGTTTTACCAAGAGGATTCTAGAGCCCAGGCACAGCTGTGGCCCTGCATTAGTTCCCTCAGCTGAGTTTCTGCCTCAAGACAGGTGTTCCTTTAAATACTCCTCATCTCACAGTTCAGAAGCAACACTTTTGCTAAGTTGGAAGACAATTTAAAACAATAATTGAAACTGTTCTAACAAATATCAACAATGACTACATAACACCAGTAAACCTTAACTTTTTGGGCGTTATGGACCCCATAAGAAAAGCTGACTTTGTCCAGAATAATGCACATTCTTAAATGATGTTGCATATTCTTTTAGGGAGCTTGAAGACTCTCTCTCAACGCATACACTGACCCTCAAGTTAAGAAGTCCAGTTTTAAAAGGTTCCAAAGAAAAAAAATGAACCAAGAGAAATAATATTTTTTTTCCCATACACTAAAGCAGATCTACAAAGAGCAATATAAGACATTTCAATCCAAGGAACTAAGCAATGGTTTTCTGTACCTTTAAAATTGATTAAGAATGACCTGCTTATTTATTTAGAATTTCTTTTTAAATTTGTAAAGATTAATAAACTCCTCCTTGGCAATAAGCAGATCATGCTAGTAAAATGTTTAACCAAATTGTGCAATAAACATTTTATTTTATAATCAGATTAAACAATACTATTCAACATACAATATATTCAGCGTGATCTCAATTGTGTAAACATAATGTATAGAAAAAAAAGACTGCAAGTGAGTAAGCCAAACTACTGAGACCTCTGAGACCTGGGGCTGTGATATTTATCATTCTTCCTACTTTTCTGTATTTTCCAAGCAGACAATAAGAAGTGTCTATATATACATATAAGTTTGGTATAGGAATAAAATCCCAGAGAGGCAGTCCACATCCTCAGGTTCTAACCTTGGTTTGGCTACTGTGACTATAGGCAAGTCACTTGAACACAATGAATCAGTTATTAGCAAATGAGAGTAAACCCATTATATGTTTCTACTTTCCCCTTTGACATTATGCAGAAGATATCTAGGCCAATATTTCCCTAGTCATAATTTTCCTAGATATTTTGTTCTAGATGCTGTCTTCCCAAGCAATGCAAAAGTATCGAGAGAAAGGGAGGAAACTTCATTTCCTAAGCCAGTGTAGTTCTTTAAAAATAATGAAGGGTCCATGTTCTTGCTGAGAATTTCAGCGCTATGGACCGGTCCAGCACTTCCCAACCAATGCAATGATACTATTGTCATGTCAGGGAATGAGTGACAAGTGATTTAAAGGTGGTTACAGTGTTTGAAATGCCATAAAATGGGTCGGCAAGAAAGGCTGCTTGGGCTGCTCAGAGGAGCAGCGCAGGTCACCCGGTGTGAAACCTAGTTCCCACCCTGCCAGTGAAGCCAGAGCGGAATGCTCCCGCCAGCCTCGCCCTCTCTCCCCAAGTGTCCTTCTCTGCGCAGTCAGGGTTCCCCTCCTCACTGCAGCAAAGGCGCGGGACGGGAAGGCAGCGAAGGTCCGGCCAGGGCCCGTCCGCCCTAGTCGCGCTCCAGCCCCGGCCCGCGTCCTGCACTGTCCAACCCCAGCGCAGCCAGGCCCCCTGGGAGGTTCCCGCGTTCCGACCGAAAGAGGAGACCGTGTAGGGTCCCGGGACCGCCCTACGAGGAGGCCGGGTGGAGACGGAGCCGACGCCCAGGCAGGAGGCCCTGCCCCTATCGCCTCTCAGGGGTGGGCGGGTCCGCTCAGGGACGGGGGCTCTGCGGGGAACGGCCACGCCCCGGACGCCGCCGCGAGCCCAGCGCCGAGGGAGGGGCGGCCGGGAACAGAGGCCTGGCGCCCGGGGCAACGAGTACCTGGCGGCCGAACTGAGGGCACTCGCAGAGCAGGGCGGGAACGCTTCCAGCAATGGCGCCGGCTCAGCTGGGCCGGCCTTCGGGCAGGCCACTGCGCCTGCGCAGCGCGGGCGTCGGAACTACAGTGCCCAGCATCCTCAGCGCCCGCGCTCCCCCGCCCCTTTTGTCTGCATTCCTGAGGGAATTGTTTATCTACTCTTCGGGTAACCTAAAAAATTCCATCAAATTGGAGACGCTTCTGCTGAGAGGCTATGATTATGATCATGATTATGTATCATGATTATGTATTATGCACTAGCACTAGAGACACAAAGGACAGAACCCTTGCCTTAGAACATTTAGGTGCGACTGAAGAAAGCCAGTGGGAGAACAGCTAGGGCGCCTGGTGCAATTTAGTTGAAATCTCAGACCCCAGCAGAGTTGGTAAGTGTATGTCCATGCTTTTGCTTGTCTTTCATTCAAGTTCTTAACCCAAAAATCGACCATGTCTTCATTATAATTTCTGGATCTTTCAACCAGAGCTTCCTTTCTCGACTCATCTAAATATTAATGATAATGATGATGATAATAACAAATTATTCCCTTTGCCCCAATTCCATGGTTTTAATGTCCAAAGTTCATATTCCTCACAGCTGGTCAAATTAAGAATCCTCGAGGACTTAAGAGCTGCTTCCTCGATGATGAGACCATTTTTTTTTTTTAACTCATTTCTACTCTGCCTTGGATTCATTAAAACCTCTCTCCGCTGCTTTGTGTATGAGGCCCACACAGGGTCAGCCCCCTCCAGAGGGGGATCTGCAGGGAAATATAAAGCTCAGTGAAAGTGAACACGGCATAAAACTGGGCTGTTGAGATCTTAAAGAGCCAATAGGTACCTCTGGAGAAAGTATGACATATATCAGAAGGAAAATGCAAGCAGGAAATCAAACTTCTGGAGATAAAAAATGCAATATATGAAATGAAAAATATACTGAATTGGATTAAGAGCAGATTAGACACTGCAAGAAAAAAAGCTTAGTGAATTTAAAGACATAACAATAGAAACTACTCAAAATGAAACAAAGAAAAAAGATGGAAAAATGAGCAGAGCACCAGTGAGTTATGGAAAATATCAAGCAGCCTATCTGTAAGAATACCAGACAGAGAGAAGAGAGAGGGAGTAGAAAAATATTTGAAGAAATAATGGCTGAACATTTTTTAAAATTTTGATAAAAATTATAAACCTACATATTCAAGAAGCTCAATGAAATCCAAATAAAAAACATCAAGAAAATCACATGATCAAAATTGCTACAAATGTAGGCCAGGAATAGTGGCTTATGCCTATAATCCCAGCACTTTGGGAGGCCAAGGTGAGAGAATCACTGGAGGCCAGGAGTTCAAGACCAGCCTGGGAAACATAGTGAAACCCTGTTTATACAAAAAAATTTAAAACATTAGCTGGGCATGGCGTTGAGTGCCTGTAGTCCTAGTTACTCAGGAGGCTGAGGCAGGAGGATTGCTTGAGCCCAAGAGTTTGAAGCTATAGTGAGTTGTAATCATGCCACTGTACTCCAGCTTGGGCAACAGAGCAAGACCTTGTCTCTAAAAAAATAAAATAAATAAATGAATAAAACAAATTTCTACAAACCAGTAGTAAAGAGAAATCTTAAAAACAGAGGAACAAAGATATATATGTACCTGGGAACAAAGATAATTACTTCTCATCACAAAAAATACCAGGACACAGTGGAGCAACATCTTTAAAGTAATGTCAGCCTGGAAGTATATTCCCATCAATATATTTTACATAAATGAAGGTTACTCAGTAATGGGATGAGATGGAGTAGACACACTTTTTCCCATATCTCCTACTTAGTACAGCTAAAAACCCTTGATACTACATGTAAAACAAGTATAAGAAGATTCTGAAAAGTGGACAGAAGCCAGTCCAGCTGGGGACCTTGCAACCTGAGGAAAAACATGGTGGTGAGTTTCCTGCATTTCCTTTTTGCCTCATATATCCTGGCCTCGGTGCTGAAGAAGCTGGCAACCTGAAATGTCAATGGGTGCAGGCAAAAAAAGCACCAAAAAAAGCCTGCTGTCTCTAGCCAAAGGACTAAGAAAAGGACAATGTGGCATGACAAAAACTATTAAGACAATAACCACTGTACTCCAGCCAAACACCACCAAAAAAAATGGTGGTCCCACCCTATCCCCATCAGCAAAGGCTGACTAGGGAACCTAGACTTCTACTGTCACCTAACTGTAATAAGGTGCCACTTTGTCCCTGTAAGGGTGATGTCAGAGAAGGCAGTGTGAGGAATGAGGACTTTCATTCACACCTTGTGGTACTGAGCCTCTCCACACACAGTGTCAGTGGGGGCCATGTGGGAAGCAATAGCATGCCCCTCCCCTCTGAGCCGAGGTGTCATCAGTGGTGATCTAGTGGGGAGCCTGAAGTTTGACCTCTGTCCAGCAGTAACAAGGAATTCTGCCTCTCCAGAGCTGTCAATGTAGGCTGGGTAGGGAACATGGACTCCACCTCCACCTAGCAATAATCAGGTGGTGACCTTCTTACCTCACCAGAGTGGTATCAGAGGAGGCCTGCTGAAACACAAGATTGAAATAAGATCCAGAGTATTATAACACTCAAGGTGCCCCCAAATTTTGCAAAAGACATAAATCTACAGATTCAAGAAACTAAGAAAATGCCCAGCAGGATAAACACAAAGATACCCAGGCTAAGAAAGATAATAATCAAACTCCTCAGAACTAAAGAGAAATCCTGAAAGCAGCAAGAGGGGAGCAACACCATATGAATAACAGGAAAACAATTTGAATGGCAGTCGATTTCTTTTCAGACACAATGGAGGCCAGAAGGAAGTGGGACAACATTTTTCAAGCACTGAAGAAGATAACTGTTATCCCAGAATCCTATGTGAAGTGAAAATATCCATCAGGAATGACGGGGAAATCAGGAGATTCTCAGATGAAGGAAAACTAAGATAATTTGTCACCAGCAGACCTGCTCTAAAAGAATGGCTAATGAAGTTCTTGAAATGGACAGGAAATTAGTTTTTTAAAGGGAAATTTGGAACATCAGGAAGGAGGCTAGAAAAATGGAAAGAGTAAAAATATGATTTTATAGCAAACTTTTTTAGGAGGGCAATCCTAAGCAGAGATGACACCCAAATTATAAATTTACCCTAATTTTATTGATGTATTGTTTGGCTTGATTTTCGCTGAATTAACTTGGATTAAGAATGAGAGATTTTAAAAAATATTCTTTTTTTAATGTAACAATTTTAGTCTGTAACTAATTTTCACCTTAATCACGAACTTACCAGTTGCCTTGAAAAATAGAGGCACAGAAAATAATTTTTCAGTCATAGGATCCTTAGAAAATTCATTGCCAGCTGTGGCAGGCAGAATAATGCCCTTCCAAAGATGTCCACATCTTAATCCCCAGAAATCAGGAGTATGGTAGCTTATGTGGCAAAAGGGACTTTGCTGATGTGATTAAATTAAAGACATGGAGATGGGGAGAGTATAGTAGGTTATCCAGGTGGACCAGTCCAATCATATGGCCCTTTAAAGCGGAGAACCGTTCCTGGCTGTGGTCAGAGAGGATGTGACTACAGGAGAAGGGCACAGAGGATGCAAGATTGCTGGCAAGACTGCATGGAGTAAGGGAGCCACAAGTTAAGGAATGTGGGCAGCCTCTGGAAAAGGCAATGAAACAGATTATCCCTTTGAGGCTCCAGAAAGGAACATGTCCCTGCGAATCCCTTGGTTTTAGCCCAGTGAGACCTATGCTTGACTTGTGATCTACAAAACTACTAAATAATAAATTTGTGCTGTTTAAGTTCACAAAGTTTGTGAATGACAGTGGATTTCTCATAAGAAACCATGGAAGCCAGGAGGAAGTGGTGTCAACCCACAATGCGAGTTTAATCATGACAATGACAATGCAGCAAAAATACTTCTCATCATGGTTCCAACCTAAAGACTCATTAGAACAAAAAAATGCATTGCTTAATATAAATTGTGCTAAAACTCTTCATGGAAATGAACCAAAAACTACTTAATGCCTACACCTAAAAATTTATAGCTGAGAAACTAAAGAGAAGCCCCAAATAAGAAAATAAGAAGCAGCATGGGTTAAAATACCCCAGTATACAGTATATAGTTAAGCAGGCAATGGTGACACATGGGCCTTTACTTGAAGATGTACAGATGTTCAGAAAGAGTGTGCATGATGAAGTTTGTCAGGCACAAAAGGATCAGAAGGAACAACCTCTTGTGCTCTGGAGGTCAGAGTTGGGTCAGAACATCTGTAACCAAGAAAATCTTGGAATTTCACTGCAGAGATGATAGGCTGGTTTCCCAGGAGTGGCACTAGCCTTTCACAGTTGGAATGTGTCAGGGGAGGGGATGCATTCTTTTCTGGATTCTGTAGGAAATACCGATTTTTTTGTGCTATACAAATCAGTTAGACTCAGTGTCAAAGCTTTCTCCAACCCACTTTGGTAGGGATAACATAATTCCGTATCAGCTCCAGATTAGGAGTTCGAACAATAGTGAACTAGCCGATTCTGTTCTCAGAAAGATTTCCCCATATGTGTCTGGTAGAGTGTCATCACAACCCAGCATATTCTTAAGTAAGATTATCTCATAAAATCAGAGCTGTAAAAAGGCAACCTAGTCATGGTCTTCATGTTCTACCAAAATAGAACTTTTGTCTGTTCTATGATAATATTTTTCAAATCAAAGGTACACTTTAAAAAAAGTATTACACACTTAAGTCTTTACAACTTGGAAATTGTTCCCACGTGATTGTTACGCCAGCATTTACAAGAAAACTTCACTGCAATGGCTCTTAGCTTTTGTATTCTAACACAACTTACTGAGAAAAGCCATGTGGCAATTTTACACGACTAGGCAGTCATGGACACTGTTATGCTCTAAGTCATTTCTTGACTTTTGTTAGTGACATGTGCACCATGTCCTACTTCTATTATGTACATTAAAGCCATATTTCCAAGTCTTTCATACAGCACTGGGATTCCAAAAGTAAGCTAGAAGAATAAATTTATTTTAAAAAGAGCTTTCTCTATTTCTATTGGAATTAAAAGTTATGTTTTATATTCTTATTTGCATAATTTTTTCTTTACTCAGACATTACTGCCCTTTAACAAGACTCTTCAACTTAATAAAAATAGTCTCTAAAAATTCCATATTTGTAGAATGTTAGAATGAGATCATTTAAGTTAAATCAGTTCTTGGCCCAATGCTAACTGCAGTTGCCTTTAGGTGTAATTTAACAAAAATAGCATCATATGTGCTGGGCATTTACGATAGTGACATTCAGCTGTTAACTTAATATAGTTCTACTAGCTTAGAGACAGCAATGAGGATGATTTTAATAACTTTTTTTCTTTTGTAAAGAGCATACACATAAAAACTTCATAAAACAGTAAGTTTTCACATATCTTCAAATGCAGCTATATATTTCACAAACTTGCTTGTATGTATTGAGTTTTTGTTTTAGATAGAATAGCATGGAAAAAAATCTTTAAACTTAGCGCTTCGTCTATACTTTATTTTCCTCGGGGTGCCCATTATTTTGACGTCTTTACCCTGCTTGAAAGATATTTGAGATGTGTTCTGCTATTCTAAACAAGTGATTCTTGTTTCTTTTGCTTCTGGCATAAGGTTATATAACTTAATGTTAAATGTCTTGATGTGTAAGAGGTAAAATGTGGCATCTTAAGATCTGCTTTTTAATTGAGGTCATATCCATTCAGATATTGTGAAAAGCAGACATACCTTCTTTTGCAGCCGTAGTGCCTGCTGCCAACTGCTTTCATTCAAATCCATTGACGACGTTTATTTCCTTGTGTTTTGAAGGAAGTCATTTTGAGGAAGGAGTTTATTGTATTAGAGAGCAAGAGCAACAACTACATAAAAGATTACTCCAGCTTAAAGTGGAAAGCACACTTTGTGAGAAGAAATATTTCCTGAGAAACGTGATGAATGATCCATTTTACCATAAAATGTTTATTTAAAAATAAGTTTAGATGTCTTCTCCTTTTGAAGGAAATAGAGTGCTTTTTATTATATAAAGCAGTGTCTTACTGATATTGATACGCCATTGTTTGAACTTCCATTCTTAGCTGACAGATTCCCAAATATACTGATCCTGGATATTCAGTATGTTTGAGACAGGCTTCTGGAAAGAACATCATTTTTCCCTAGGGAAAAATCAAAATATCAATGTTTGGTTTCTTGTGTAACGTTTGTAAGGCTATGAATATTTTTGTCTATGTTTTGTCTGATCTTTGTTGAAAACAAATATTCGTTTGCCAAAAGCAGGAAAAAAATTCTGAGCATTTTCTTTGGCAAGAGTATTACTTAAGTTAGCACTCTGATTTCCTGTGCTAGTGGTTCAATTTATATATCATATACATGCACTCTTTAATCGCTACAAAACTTACTTCAGAAGTACCATGTTGAAAATAAACTAGTAATTTGGTCACTTTTTCTTTATAAAATCCTGCATTTGGCATCTTCATATTTTCTGAAATGTATCTGTACATCAGAAATTCATGTCTTCTTTTTATGTGGCTTTTTAGGTGGCTTGATATATATTTTTAATATCATACATTGACCTGTGTTTTATGGTAATAATAAAAATGTACAAATTTATACATATTTTGTACAAAATGTCATGTGTAAAGAATAGGAAATGTTCACCAAAATAATAAAAATAGGTATATGGCATAATTATTTTTTCTTTAGAAAATATCTGTAATTCATGCTTTAGTGAAATGTTAATGTACCTACTTTTTTTTTGAGACAGAGTCTCACACTGTTGCCCAGGCTAGAGTGAGTGCTGTGGCATCAGCCTAGCTCAGAGCAACCTCAAACTCCTGGGCTCAAGCGATCCTACTGCCTCAGCCTTCCAAGTAGCTGGGACTACAGGCATGCGCCCCCATGCCCGGCTAAGTTTTTCTATATATATTAGTTGGCCAATTAATTTCTTTCTATTTATAGTAGAGACGGGGTCTCGCTCTTGCTCAGGCTGGTTTTGAACTCCTGACCTCGAGCAATCCGCCCTCCTCAGCCTCCCAGAGTGCTGGGATTACAGGTGTGAGCCACTGCGCCCGGCCCTGTACCTACTTTTTAAAAACCTTTTGCAATTCAAAATTTTTGGCTTTAACATTGCTTATGATGACACTTGACACAATGTACTCTTTTATCTAATTTTTAAAATTCTAAAAAAGGTATATAGACAAAATAAAGAATATGTGAATTTTAAAAATCAAGGTAAAAAAATGTTACATAAAATGTATTATGTTCTCCTGTTTTCTAGGCACATATATTTTTGTACCTCATCAGAGCTTTGTGCCAAAATGTGGTACTGTAGGGGAGTCAGACTGCAGCCCACTCATCTCTGTTACCCCTGCTAGGTCCCACACCTCAAAAGGCCTGCACTTCCAAACTGAATAAATACTCTCCACAAAAGCCCCTTTGCAGCACCTGTGGCCCATGTGTGTATAGACTAGTAGCACAGTTCAAATCTTGTGGCTATGAAGCTGGGGTACTGATACCTGAGGCATGGTCTAGAACGAGAGGAATGGGCTCCAAATGGCAAACTGCCTTAGCTCCATTGACTTCTCAGCCCATGGAGACAGCTCAGCTGGCAGAGGGCCAGTATGGGGCCCTCGAGAGGCTCAGGGCTCAGACAGGAGTCCTTCTTCCAGATAAAAAGGCAGTGCTAAGAGTACAGGACAGGCTGTGTGGGGCTCTAACAGGTCTTGTGGAGTTTTAGTAACATTCTATTTCGTGTCCTAGATGAAGTTTTCATGGATATTTTTAAATTATTTGCTAGATTCAATATATTGTATACACTTTCATGAACAGTTTCTATTAAAGGTATTTAAAAACTTGGAGTACACTGAAATGCACATTTTCTGTTTACATAAAATATTTGCACTTTGCTTCTAGTGCAGAGCTAGGTTCCTCCTGCCTACCCATGACACCTACATAATTAGTTTGTCATTATTATAATAATGAAAATATTATCACACATACGGAAAAAAATCAACCAACTTGTCTGGATGGTATTGAGTTGTTGTCACAAAGTAATCAAAACAGCAGAGGACAACAGAGAGACCCCTGAAGGAGAACTGGAAGTGCCATAGGTTCATATATGCAGTCGTGACACACCCATGACTTAAATAACTATTCATATAATTGTGAAACTAGCTATAATCAGGAAAACATAACAGAGACAGAATCATATTGAAAATTGTATGTATCTAATATATGGAAAGCTAGATGAAGGTCTAATATGTGAACAAATGCAAAGGCACATTTGTGGAATGTGTGAAGGAATGTGGAATGTGGAATTTATGGAAAGGCTGAAGTGTACCCATGTATGAAAAAACATACACTTGAGGGCAACAAAGCTGTAAGCATCAGACTATGAAAAACTGTCTGTACTAAGTGTCATATAGTTAATAACTTTATTATAAACATTTAAACAAAATAAGAAAAGTACTAATATTTATTTAATTTATTTATTTTGAGACAGAGTCTCACTGTGTTGCCCCAGCTAGAGTGCCGTGGCATCAGCCTAGCTCACGGCAACCTCAAGCTCCTGAGCTGAAGCAATCCTCCTGCCTCAGCCTCCAGGGTAGCTGAGACTACAGGCATGTGCCACCATGCCCAGCTAATTTTTTCTATATATTTTTAGTTGGCCAATTAATTTGTTTTTCTATTTTTAGTAGAGACAGGGTCTCACTCTTGCTCAGGGTGCGTTCGAACTCCTGAACTCAAGCGATCCTCCTGCCTTGGCCTCCCAGAGTACTAGAATTACAGGCATGAGCCACCACACCCAGCCTAGAAAAGTACTAATATTTAAACACATAAATGGGCAGTGATAGAATTGCTT